>VDFB02300604.1:0-34058 GCA_007258455.2 Sequoia sempervirens | reverse complement strand
GGAAGGGAACCCCATACCTAGGCCATCCTTTGAACAAAGAGAGGACCCGGAACCTTTTGCACTCAAACCAATAACACAAACAACAGGTTGGGGATCATTGATTGTTCCCTTGTAACTTTTTGTGGGCTTACATCATTCTAAGTGAGATCCTCCAAAACCCTAGAAGTGCCGACAAGAGTAACAATAGGGGTCATATAAATAACAAGGGTAAGAGGAAAAGCATTCTCACCCAACACCATAGGATTTTTGGGAGGGGGAAGCAGAAAACCCCTCTTAAGAGAAAGCACTAAACCACATGACCCATAACTAGCAAGAATAGGTCAGTATGAGGACTAATACACCTAAGAAGCCTTCATTTGCACATCGTATCACATGTGCATGAGGAATTCCTCATGATGGTTAGAATAAGACAAAACATGCATCTAAAGGGCATTTTGCTATGCTTCCTGCCACAACGCCATGATTGGGAAATCCTCATTGTCCTGAAAAAGAGTTGAAAAAACTTGTCGCATCTCCATCCTCATCTCCATCATCCCCTTCCTCGTCTTCATTCTTACTCTGGCTTTGATCAGGGCAATAAACCCCTTTCTTGCACCCGCTTCCACTCTCACATTCGTGCCTACTTCCTCTACCACTCCCGTTTCTCTACACCATTATTACCCCCTAAGGTCATATTTGTTAACTTTATATTAATAATAGTTATTTGTCCATTGAAGAATGGTTTTAAATTCTTTCATTATTAATAAGTGGGAGGCCATGATAAATGACATGGCCAAAAGTATGGTTTGTAAAGGTTGATTAGAAATATATTTGAGTGTCTAAATTCAATAAGATAGAATAATTTTAAAGTTAATATGTAATTTAGATCTTCTACATTATTTTATAGGATAAGTGTAAAAAGACGAGAGACAAAAAAATCTTAAGTGACCACTTTTTTCTCATATCTAATAATAATATATATATTTATAATAAAATAATCATAATATATATAATAAAATATAATATATTAATATCTTAGGGACAAGACTTTTGCAGTCTTTTAAAGGAAAACATTGGGTGCGAGTTAAAAATTATTTTCAGCGGAGGCGAGGAAAGTTTCAACGGGCCGAGAATTGTTTTTTTTCAATATATGACAAACACACACGCTGTTTCTGACAGTTGCATTTGCAGGGCGTCTGGACTTTGTGAGACCTAACGGCGACTGTTTCGATCACCTAAGCTGTTTACAGCAATATAAGTCAATACAAGTTTCACGTGATTTTTCCCATTCGGCAGCCTAAATAGTATTACAAACACGTAAAGCATTACTGTTAGTCAATACAAATTTCACGTGGTCTTCCCATTGAACAACCTACGTAATGGGCACCATAAATAGCATTGTAAGCCCAAGAGTGAGTGTATACATTCCTAAGTATTAAGATTTTCAATGACGAGTTTGAAGGGAGACGACAGTTGTTCTTCTTTACCAGACAGATCTGTAAATCAGTGGGATGATGATTTTGTGCAGTCTATGGAAACACCATACGGGGTATATTATCTCTATTCCCATCAAGATTATTTCTGATTGTATATTTTTCGGGCATCTATTCCCTTCAAAAGCTTTCCTTTGTAGATTCCTCTTGTATTTTCCTTCCTTGCTGATTGTGCATGTTTTCAGGGATCTGAATACCGCGAACGTGCCGAAACACTGGTGAAAGAAGTTAAAATCTTGATGAAAGAAATGCAAACTGGAGATGGCGATCTAATCGAGCGGCTTGAGATGGTCGACGCGTTGCAATGCCTCGGAATAGATCGATATTTTGAGGCTGAAATAAAAGCAGCTCTTGATTACGTTTACCGGTCTGTCAAATTTCTTTATTTACATCTGTTAAAATTTGGATTGTAATTTCGTTCAATAACAAATCATTTTGAAAGAATGCTTTGTGGAAACAAGGACATATATTTCAAAATATGATCATGTTGTCCATGTTGAAATTGGATACAGATCTGAATATTAATATAACAATTAGAATGTTTTTTATGGATGCAGGAGTTGGGATGGATGTTTGGGCATAGGATTAGGCTGTGAAAGCGTTACAAAGGATTTGAATGCTACAGCTTTAGGACTCAGAGTACTTAGACTCCATCGGTATGATGTCTCTGCAGGTACCAAATAATTCAATATTCTTTTAAGATGCTTTTCCATCATTATACTATATGTGCAGCTACAAAACGAGAAAATATGTATCACAGGCTTTTACATCTTTATTGAATATCTTGGCCTTTACTAAATAACTCACTATACTTCTAGCATACTTTTTCTTTCAATATCTACCAACAATCAGGCTAATTACTTATTTATGCGCTGTACTGTGAGAAGATGTCTTGGAGAATTTCAAGGACAAAAATGGCCAGTTCTTTTTCTGTGGACGAAATGAAGAGAACAACCAGAATAAAATTGAGGAGGAGGATGTGATGAGAAGCATGCTTAGCCTTTTAAGATCATCGAGTGTGGCATTTCCTGGTGAAACAGTTATGGAAGAGGCTAAACTACTTAGTTCTGCCTATCTTAAGCAAATATTGGAGAATCCTAGAGATACATATAAGAAAGGTTTTCTGAAAGAGGTAATAATTCTTTCATTTTTAAACGCAAATCCTTTAAACTCCTCAAGGAAGTCATTCAGGCAGCGATTAGAAAAGAATAAGTGTAAATCTAATTATTAATTTTTATTAAAGTTATCAGATTTCCACAATCCATATTAAAAATCAGTATTGCTTCTGGATTTGATTGTGTTCGAATTTTTTACATCTAACGTTTCGGATCACACTCCGTGATCCATCATTAGGATGGTAGAGAGCAAGAGGAGAGAAAGTTATCATTTTTCTCTCCTCTTGCTCTCTACCATCCTGATGATGGATCACGGAGTGTGATCCGCAACGTTGATGCGAAAAATTCGAACACAATCAAATCCAGAAGCAATACTGATTATTAATTTTTATGTTGATTAATTTTTTTATATTTTCATTTCATAGGTGGAGTATGCGCTCTTATATGAATACTCTCGAACATTTTCTATATGGGAGGCACACAATTTTATAGAAATATATGAATTAGATAATTTGAGGTGGGTATTCTAAATTATTCTTACAAAATATTTTTTTCAATATTTGAATTATTATGGATTTTAAATCTCTTTATGTTAGCTACATGATTTATCTTATTTCTATCAGATTGAAGGACAAGAAAATTTTAGAGTTGGCCAAATTGAATTTCAATGTATCACAGTCTGTATACAAGATGGAGATGAAGAAACTCTCTAGGTAATTATCATAGTCAAATAAATTTACTAATATTTAAATTACTTTATCTTTACATTTCCTAAATGAATGGACAAAAGATTACAATAATATAAATAATCAAATGTTGTGATTAAATTGTGTGAAAAATAATAGAATGTGATTTGGATTTGAATGTTGTACTAGAATCTATCTTTAAAAAAAATGAGGGAATGGATTCAAAACCAACTTGTAGGTTAAACAATACTGTGGGACATGCAATATTAGTAAAGATTATTTAAAAATCACCATTTGTAGAGTATTTAAACTTGTTTAGGATATTTATTCTACTACTACCTAAAATAAGTTTATAAGATTTTTATTTTTATTATTATCTATTTCTATATTGTTAATATATTACATATGTTGAAATCATATAAAATGAATCTTGGTTTATATGTATTTAGCATCATCAATTATGTCTTGTTATTTGCGTAGATTATTATTATATTTATCCCAAATTAATAATTACTTTTTCTTCCACATATCTTCTTATTTGATCGTTGCTAGATAGAATCATGAAATCCATTGAATATAAATAATATTTATCTAATTATTTTTCTCCATGGACACATATACCGCTCACATGGCACATAAGTCAGTAAATCTTGGAGTTTTTAGTTTACTTAAAGATATATCCCCATCTAAGGAATATAAGTTTTCTTTTATGTAGGTCCTCAAATATTTTTTTTTATTAGAATTATTTTATAACACCACAATAGGTATGAATTATCTTAAAGCTAACTCATTATAAAGGGAATATAACTTTTAAAAAGATAAGGGTTTTAAAGAATTTGCAAATTTTTGTATAAATCCACTATATCTTTCTATTTTAAAAAAAAGCATATTATGTAAGAAGGTTATTTTTTAATCGATAACTCCATGTCGTTCATAAGATTGTGTAGTTCCCTTAGATAAGCCTTCTAAGGGGCCTTGTCAACCCTCTTGTCTTCAGTCTAAAGATTTAGATCACAACTCTTCATGGATGGTCACACAGAGGAGGAAGAAGGGTGTTCCTAAGTTGGGCTTTCTTTTGCATGCCAATCCTTTGGGTGCAAATATGCATAGTTTTAGATGAAGTACTTTTAGGCTTGATCTTTTTGTTTTCCTTTTCAATAATTTTTTCTATGCTTTTTGTTAAAACTGTTCTACTTTTATAATAGGGTTTGGGTGCTATAAAAAAAATCATCTCAAACTAATAAAAAACATAAACCTTTAATCTTTTAATTCAATAAAATTATCATTTTCATAGGTATAATCATATTTCACGTAAATAACTAAAGTAATGCACTCTTTAATTAGTTAAACTTTTTTATAACAAATTTTATGCATGATTATGGTTGTAGATCTAATAGTTAAGCTATGTGGTATAATATTGATGTAATCATATAATAAAAATGTACAAACCTTGTGTATAATTATTTCAATATATCTAAATAAAACAAATCTCAATAAGCAGGACAAAATAATAGATCCAATAACTTTAAACAAGTAGTGAGAGCTATCAAATATGTTATATTTGATTATTTAAAGTAATTGAGTTCTATAATATTTTATATTTCAAATTTGAATTTGTAATGTTTGAAATCTATTTTTCTTGTTTAATTTTTAGAAATAATTAACATTGATCTTTATTATGATAGTTGGTGGGCAGATTCTGGGCTCTCAAAGTCAATTGAAGTTAGACAACGCACAATTGAATATCTTTTGTTGGGGGTTAGCATTGTGGATGAGGCG
This sequence comes from Sequoia sempervirens, assembly GCA_007258455.2. Taxonomy (NCBI): domain Eukaryota; kingdom Viridiplantae; phylum Streptophyta; class Pinopsida; order Cupressales; family Cupressaceae; genus Sequoia; species Sequoia sempervirens. The sequence goes on along the minus strand of VDFB02300604.1, from coordinate 29,006 downwards.
GAACTTAGTAATTGTAGAATGGCTGTGGCTAAAGCATCAACCATTGTCACTATGTTGGATGACCTTTTCGATGACTACTTAACCCTTGAGAAAGTTGAACTTATAACTCAAGCCATTGTTCAAGGTTGGGATATTTCTATTATACAAAATATTCCAAACAATTTCAAGACAATTGTAGAATTTTGTTTTAAAACAGTGCATGAATTGGCAAGTGATGCTGCTAAGAAGCAAGGACGTGATATGATGCAATTTATCACAAAAACAGTAAGTTTACTTCTTCTAAACACTTCATATTGAGAACACGTTTTTTTTTCATAAAATTGATAACATAAAAAAATCATATATTAACATTGCATTAAATTTTAGATTTATTAGAATGTGATAATCATTGTATTGTGAGTAAATTAAATAGATAATTTTAAAAATGGTAAGAATTTATTTATTTAATTATTTTTCTTTTTATACTAGAAATTAATTAATAACTGAAAAATATCTCATTGTTTTTTAAAACTTTCCTATTCAAATATAACTCAATAAACTTTTCATGTGTTGAAAAAAACCATTTTTAACCATTTTTTTTTAATTCAAAAATATATAATCATATTAAATATTATTTTATACAATTTAATAGTATTTATAATAAATAAAATTAATTTAATTTAACCATATCAATAATTTAATTTGTTTGAAATATATATTCAAACCCATGTGACTCAATTTATTAGTTTGACATATTTACGTATAATATTTTCTACCATTTAAAAATGACTTATTTTTATTAGTTCAACATATATGCGCAATCCCTTTCACTATTCATAGGCGACTCATTTTATTTCACATTTCTATTTCTAAGGGAATATACAATGATATTTTGAATGAAATAAATCTGTTTAATTGTAGATAGAATACACGATTTAAAAAGTATAGCAAGTAAATCAAAGGAGAATTAGATGTATATTAATGTATTTTTTAATAGATTTTATAATTTGTGTATTGTGTACTAGTGGACAGATTATATTGAAGGCTGTTTACAACAAGCACGATGGAATAAGAGTGGATATGTTCCAAATTATAATGAGTATATAAAGATTGCTGCAACAACTGCAGCAATTGGACCAATATCGTTGCACACCGTCCTCTTAGCAGCCCCTATTTTAGAAGACAATGCTATTGAAAAGATATTTCATAATCAATCTAGATTCTATGAACTCATATGGTTGTGTACACGCTTAGTTGATGATGCTCACGATTTCCAGGTTTTGATCCTTTTCTTTAAATTTGTTGATTAGATAGTGATGAAAATGTTATTATGCTTACAATATTAACATATTGTTTATGTGTGAAGGATGATAAACTCAATGGACAAACATCATCAGCAGTTTCTTCTTGTATGAAGGATCATCCTGAATTTTTAGAAGATGAGGCACTAAGTCACATCAACCGACTCCTTAACCAATCTCTTAAAGAATTAACATGGGAATTTTTGAATCCAAATAGTAATTTTCTTGACTGGGAGGAGTTATTTTTTAATACTAGTAGAGGAATGCAATGTTTCTATGTATTTGGAGATGGCTTTGCCCATCATGATAAAGGAGTCAAAGAACGAGTATTTAAAGTACTTATTGATCCGATAAAAATATAAAATGACATAAAAGAGAGGGTGTGCCTCTTTTCTATTGTAATTTTTCTTTCATAGAAAGAAGGAGCTTCTATCATCTAAAAATAAGTGATCTATATTTTCAATGTACTTGTAGAAGTGTTTTAATCTAATATAACTTGTTTTATTGAACTGGGTGCACTTTTTAGCTACCCATGTTTTGGTCCAAATTTCTTTGTCAAATTACCTTAAAATGGGTTAGCAAGTCATATGTCAAATTAGATACAAGTTTTAAGAAAAAATATGACTGATGAGAAATTTTTTTGCAACTCCTTCGATCTCTTCTATGAATTTAGTAATCTGATAATACCTCCTCCTCTTTGACGAATGTGCAACACAATTGTGAACATAAATCTGTAAAAGAAATAGCAAAAAAGTATATTAGATTAGATGGTTACCTCCAAAGTCATTATAAGGACAACACGAAAGGGCCAGCTGATTAAATGATCTTGCTATGACGGGTAAATTTATACCAATTGAAATTTAGGTGTGCGCCACTTAAATTTCTTACTACTGTATTGATTGGCCCGAACCATTCAAGTCATATTACTACTATGTCATCTTATTTGGTAGAATATATCTTTAAAGAATATTTTTTGAGGTTTCAAAAGGGAAGGTTTAGTTTGAAAAGAAAGAGATGGTAGGGAAAAGGTTTCAATTATTAATCATGTTTCAATAACCATTCATTGATACATGCTAATTAAAAGCTCACTAAATTTTTTCAAATGTATCAATTGTAAAATTTTTGCGGTGGTAAAAAAAAATGGTTATTGGAGCAATATAGAATATGTATCGGATGTCACCTTGAAATGACCACTTTTTGATCTTTGAGTACATAGAGAATCTTCTCATGTTCATCATAACTACCCAAAAGTCAAAACAATAGCTATAAGCTCTAAGGCACATACAAAGAAACTAATTTTTTTTTATAGAAATCCAACATACCATTTAAAAACTTAGGATGTTGAAATCAGCTATAACAGTTACTGATATCCTTTCCCTATTTATATAAACATTTAAAAATATCAAATTTAATTGCAATACCAGACACTCAAGGGAGACGGACTAGGGAGGGGATAGGAGAGAGGGAGTATTAACATGGAAATAAATAACATCAGAGAGAGATAACTAAAGTAGAAAAAAATTCCACAAAAAAAATTGAAATGTACCAATAGTTTTATCAATTGTACAAATTTTGTGGCGGTCAAAGAGAATGGTTATCGGAGCAATAGAAAATATGTATAAGACATCATCTTAAAATGACAACTTTTTGATCTTTGTGTGCATAACGAATACTCCCATGTTCGTCATAACTATCCAGAAGCTAAAACAATAGCTATAAACTCTTAAATCGCATATAAAGAAACTAATTTTTTTTTACCAAAATCGCACATGTACTATTTAAAAACTTAAAGTGTTAAAGTTAGCTATAACCCTATTTATATAAACATTTAAAAATATCAAATTTAATTACAATACCGGACACTCAAGGGAGACAGACTGGGAAGGGGATAGGGGAGAGGGAGTATTAACATGGAAATAAATAACATCAGAGAGAGATAACTACAGTAGAACAAAATTCCTATAAAACTATCTATGATGTTATCTGATAATCAATAGTAGAAAATACTACACTAAAACATAATATTTCTTAGAGTGAAGTTCTGAGTGAGCGAACAAGAATAAGAAAATTGACTCTTTAATATGAATTACCATAACGTGTTGCACATACTTAAAATTGTCATACACCGACATTTCTGTAAGATAATCTATTTTTCATATTTAAAATTGTCATTTCTGTAAGATAAATCATTTTTCATATTTACAATTGTCATTTCTATAAGATAATCCACTTTTCATATTTAAAATTGCATGTCGTTGGACATATTGTTGTGGAAATGCATTGCGGAACGTGAAAATGTTTTAGATCTTAGTGAAACATTGGATTGGTTGTTTATTAATTAGTTTCTTTGTATCTTAAGTATACAAAATTAAATAATGTTATAATATATTTATGATGGTATTTAAAGATGTTAAAATAAAGGAATGAAGGTGTACGTATATTTTATACTTTATGTATATTAATAAATTTTATATAGTGATTAGTCTAATATATTATATACAAAATGTACTGAAAATAGTTAGGAATAAATAATTTAAAAATAATTATTTTTAATATTTTTTCATTTTAAGAGAAATTTTTTTATCACATGATTATGGATGGAAGCCTTTATTAAGAGACACCCAAAATTATAGTTTTAAATAGTGTAAACATAGAGGCCTTGAAGTCATAAATTACATGATGAAACCTATAAAAAATTTATGGATTTCCTTTTAACCTTTCTCTAGTTTGTACTTCCTTTTATTAGAATTTTGAAAATCACGAGCCATAGGATCAAACAAAAAACAAAGACACCTTCCACGCAAGAGAGCTGCAAACAATAATATGCAATATTCCTCAACAAAAAAAGGGCTATAAAATGAACCTCAAGAATCTTCAAGGAAAACAAGAGTCCTCAAAAGTCGAGGGTTCTATCAAAGGTATCAAAGGTATGATAATACAAATGAGGGTTGCGTTCTATATAAGAGCAACCCTAAATGATAAAAGGATTAGATCATGACAAGTATCAACATCTCATGCAATGAGATAGAATGATATAATAATAGCTCTCTAGTTAACGTAAAAAATCACTCCTAAGTTTAGCTTAAGAGCACGAGAATAAATTAGACTAATAATTAATTAAATATTAATTAATTATTAGCTAATGCATGATTACTCTAACACCCCCCCTTAAAATGAACTTAGGCAGTACCTAAAAACTTTAAAGAAAGAATACATGATGGGTCTAGGCAAACAAGGCTTGGTGAGGTATCCATGCCCAAACAAAAGATCTATTAAAACATGAAAAATGAGAAAACCTCATGGGAAAAACTCCTCTCCGAAAGAGAGAAAGGTGAGGAAAGGACTGCAAGCATCTCCAAATCAAGGTGAAGGACTAAGAAGCCTCAATGTCAGAAAAAAAGGAATATGTAGAACATCACTAAAGCACAAAAAAACTATAGAAAACTATCAAAATATGATTCACATAGTGCCTCAATGAATAATATCTAGGAATAGGGATGCAAGAGTTTTCATATCGTAAATGCTCCATCTCACCGAAATGCATGGGTAACCAACTGTTGATGTACACTGCATCCAGGTACTACATAGGAACAATCTCATATGGGGTTATTGAGTTAAGTACAAAAGTTGTGGAGCCTAAGTTCCACCACAACTTTCTTTCACATTTATTTTAGATACCTCATCTCTTAACACTTCATATTAAATATTATTTCTATTGCTTTGTCAATATGTGAATTTATTTTCTTTAGACATTGATCTAGTTCTATTTTATTGTTATCAGTAGCACATATGTTTATGTTCTTTAAATTTTATTTAGTAACACCCACCTTGTCATGATCTAATTCCAAATTCTCTACTTTCTCCATTCTTATGTGGTGTCTTTCTTGATGTTCTTGAGTTCTATCTTTTCACATTTGTTTCTTGCTCCTATCCTACATGTTAAACTATAATATCACCTTAATTTCATCTTTAATCTCTCTTAATCATTTCTTATCTCCTTTAACCATGGTTATTTAATGATTTAGTGTTTCACTAGTGCTTTATGCATCCCATGGTATTTTGAGTAGGTATACTTTGATTGATCACATATTTAAAGTGATCTCTTTTGAGATACCCCCTTTCTATTCACCATCCCCTAGGTGTCTCACCCCCTCTCATGAGGCTAATACGATCTAAGAGGATTTTTTGTATCTCTTACAAAAATTGTACCTTCCATAATATTTTTGATTTCTACACATTTTAATTAGCAATCTACTTTTTCCTCTACTACTTTATGTTGGACATTTGGAGAGATTGTTGAAGTTTATTATTGATGATGTTGTTTGGAAACATGAGCATGGAAGGCACATAACATTGTGATACCGTGTTGTCATTGATTTCAACATTGTTGTGGATCATTCTAATTAATATTGATAGGTTTTGGAGTTGATAAGGAAGACACTATTGCATAATGCTTTGGTCGGGTAAATATGAGTTATGTGGAAATTTGAATAAGAGACAAATTTTCCAATACAATGGTTCAGTGCGTCAGTTTTTGGGTCCGCACCACTCCACAAATCAAGATAGTGCTCTGTGCCTCTAACATTATTTTGGTGGATGTTAGATGCACCTAAATCCAATATTTCACCTTGTTTGGACAAATCGGTTGAGATATATGAGTAACAGAGTTCGGCCTAGTAGTTCACAGTTATAATCCTTCTGTAAAAATTAGTTTGTGTAGGAGAATCTACACTTTTTCGTAGATGAGTTTTTTTCCTTGTGGTGTTGAAGATAAGTTGTCAGATGTCAGTTGAGCATGAATTCTATATGGTATCAAATCTTGAGGTCCACGTTTCGATATGTGGATACACAGTTGGAGGATTTTGATTTTAGGTCTTATATGGAGCTGACTTAACACATTTGATGTTATGTGAGGGGTAAATATGTGTTTTTGTCTTACGTGGGATCTATTATAGGTCCATTCTGACCTATCTTGAGGAGTTTTAAGTTTTGAATTGTGGTGCATCGTGTGGATGAAATTTTTTGGAGCCAACAAGTTATAGTTTGGGTATTAAATCTAATCGGGTTGAGCTAATTGATGTTATACTTGATGCATATATATAAGTTGGATTGTTTTCGATGTTTTGTGGTAATGAATATGACATGTATTTTCTGTGATGTGAATTTGAGTAGAGTAGTGCGAAGTTAAGTTGAATATTAGAATTGTACGAATGAAGAGCAAGGCAGAGTGTTGAATCAGAATGAAATAAAGTTTTTTATTCTGCTTCAATGGAATTGTAATTCATGCATACATAGGATAAAATTGTAACAGTTCAAAAATAGGTTGTGATCCATGATGCAGAGCAGGGAGGAAAATCCTTTTAACAAATCACAATTTAACGAAACTCAAACAATTCTTGCTTATTCATCCATTTTTGACTTAATATTCCCTTCGCAAAACACTTGTCTCTATAAAGCTACAAAACACCCAAAACTGTAATCAAAGCACAAAAATCTTAATGAACACTCAAAACACCTTGAACATCATAAAAATGATATACTCAAGCCAGAGAAGGCCTCCTACAACACTGATCTCTCATTTCTCCAAATGTTCACTCATAAGAGGCTCATTCGCTTGTAGTATTCCAAAGGCACAAAATTGGGTACAACTTTCCAACCAATGTGAATCTCCCAAAATATAATATAGTTTCAAGTACCCATTAAGGTCTTCTTAAACATGTCAGGAAAAAAAATAGGCTTGCTTTGAAAAGTATCCTCCTAAACTTGACTATCCTGCAACAACAAAGCTTGATTAGGCTTATTTTCCAAAGTGACTCTATTAAATCCTTCACCCAAACCTACAAACTCTATTCCCACACTCTCAACAAGTTACAAATGCTCAAAATCAACAACTTTCAACAAGGAAAATTCCCACAAAGACATCAAACTACAAAACCCTCATTTAGGCTTTTTTAGGCTAGGTTTCAAGGGGGTTTATTGAAACTTCAAATTCCAGGCCTTATTCCTCCTTACCAATTCCTCAAACACACCACAATATGTGTGCACATGCTTTACAAACTATCTCCCACTCTTTACCATCTCTATTTCATCAAACTACCATTCTTAGCCACCACTTTTGGCTCAAAACAAGATTGAAACCACCTAGGGCGTCATTCCAAACTCAACAAACGACCTTCCCTACCCCTGAAAAACAAAAAAACATAAAACCTATACCTAATTGATCCATTCCACCAAGTTTTGGAATGTTGCACTGGGTGGAATGGCCTAAAAACCCATTTTGATACACCAAACCCTCAAATTCAGGGTTTATAGGCCGCCTTTGGTAAATTACTCGTCAAATTCTTCAATCTCAATGAAACTCAACCAAATCACAACCAAAATGAAGCTAACACATGCCTCTGCCAAATCCAATAGCTTTTAGAAAATTATTGCATAGTACGAACCTGTACAGAGGTCTGCAACAACAAATTACCAGTAATTTTGCAAGGAAAAATAGTACTATATTATGGCTTCAACTTCAAAAACAACATTCCAACCCCTACCTCGAGGTTTACAAGAATTTTAAGTGTTTTCCAAACCAAAAAAAGTGGATACTGTCACTAACTTTTGAACTACTTGACCCTTCAACTTCCTAACTCTTGCAATTTTGCACTTTTTGCAAATGACAACTTTTACAAGATTTAGCAACTTTTAGAAAATGACTCCAAACTGACCAAATGGGCTTGTTACATTAGAAGATGGTCTATTATGACCTTATTATACTAAGTAAGACTCAAAAACCCTAAAACCTATCATAAGACCTCATTTACAACAAATTCCATGGTGCCCCTGCATATTTTTCTCTGTGGACAATGAGTCCACCTTAAGCGAGAATTTCTATAATATACTATAAGTGGTTATAATATATTGTGATCTAACCATCACCATGGTTTTTCCCATTTTGGGTTTTCCATTTAAAAATAATGGTCTTTATGTGTTATGTGATGTTGTGGATGTTTTCATGCTTTGTTTTCTTACTATGGTTGAATACGCATTAGTAATTAGATGTCTGATGTTTGAATGGTTTAAGAGAATATTGATTCACCCCACCCACCCTTAGTATTTTGGGTGTTCAAAAATATGTATCAGAGCTTGGTTCCTTGGAAGGAGCTTAACCTCTTTTAGAAGGTCTTGGAGATTGAACAAGTGGCTGATAGGAAATTTTCTATTCAGCTGGAAGAGATTCCTACTGTTGAGTTTATAGAAGATTGCATGCTTGAAAGATGGAGAATTGAAAGTTGCTTTTGAAGATCTCGATAAAATTGAAGATGTGAACATAGATATAAAGGAAAATGTCAAAGAAGCAAATGAATGCATACAAAAATTGGGAGAACAAATCAAGAAGTTTAGAGAAAGGCATAAGGAAGTCAGTGAACAGTTGAAACAAGCGAATGAAAACATCATTGTAGAAAAGAAAAGAATTGAAGATTTCTTGAATGCAACGGTGAAAAGAAAATCTAAGGAATGCACAAGGCTTGCAAAAAAGGTGGTAAATTTGAGATCATATCTAGAAAAATCAAGAAGTCATGAAGACAAATTAAAAATAAGTTTTACAAGACTTGATGAGATGATTGCAGGAAAAAAAGTATCTTAAAGCAAAGATGGCTTAGGATTTGAAAATGGTGAAAGCTCTAAAGCAGATGAGACATCTAATTCAGAAGAGAAGATCAATGAACCAAAGAAGACTAAAGACAAGAAGAACAATGGCAAGATTTGGAATCAAATAAATGACGCTAGAAGATCTCCAGTTAGACAACCAAATTCTCAAAGGTACCCATATTTCAATGACTTTTGTTATTCTTGCAATAAATTTTGACATAAAGCAATGAAATGTAGAAGCAGAATGAATCAAAATGTTTCATCCTTTACTGGTCAATGTTTTACATGCACAAGATTTGGACATAGAGCAAATGAATGTAGGAGTGAAATGATGAATGACTATAATAATGGTAGAATGATTCAATATTTCAATGGTTACTATTATACTTGCTATGGATTTGGAAACAAGGCTAATCAATGAAGATCTAGAGTGAATGGAAGCAATACTGTTTAGAAGGATGCCATATGTCACAATTGTAGTAGACCTGTACATATTGCTAAATTTTGTAGAAGCAAAAATAGAAGGAAGGATAATTCGGTAAAAAAGGAATGAACTAGTTAAAAAGGTTGATGTGGTTGAAGTAAAGAAGGAAATGGAAAAGATTTGGAGAAAGAAAGAGGAGACAAAAGACAAGGGATATTCTATACCATCCTCTGATGCAGATGTTTCCTCTGGAAAATAAGCCAAGATCTATGGCTTAGGGGGAGCTTTAATGGATATTGTTGATCACGATGTTAGTCACACATCAATAGTGTAGATAAATCCTCACAGACCCACTGCAGGAACCTATCTTTACTTGAAAGACTAAACCAGGGCAACCTAAATCTCAGGTTGAATGAACTTAATCCCAAGCCTTTTTTAAGTCAGGTCTTGACCATACTAGGTTTGCATTAGGGTTCGTTGTGACAATTCCATTAGTCACGAGGGGAAAATGGTAATTTCTAGTTCTAAAAAGAGTCATAAGGATCAATAAAAGATATTCTCGGTCCGATCATCACATAATTTCATCAAATCAACAAATATGCAATAATATTTCATGAATTTCAAACAACTTTGCTATCACTTAAGTAGATTTAGCTTTAAGCATTCAACAATATGATGGAAACAAAAGACTTGCAATAAAATTTCTATTCATTCATCTCTCTTTTGGAATATTTTCTAAAATTCAACATCTATACTAAAATGAAACATCAAAATTAGTTGAAAAGTAAAATTGATCCAAGGTATTATCAATGCATGCCCCAAGAATTAACCAAATCAAAGAAAACCACTCTATACTTCACCAGATCGCTTCATAACTAGGCATAGAATGATGTAATATTCTAGAGAAAGGGAGGTTTATTTGGACATCGGGAAGGTTTTGTATGCAACATTAAACGGTGCAGCATACAGTCTTGTCCAACTAAACAAACAACCAACTACAAAAAATTTCATACCAGGCGGTAGCTTTCAAATTAGCTTTGATATTGTTTAGCTTCTATGTGCATACAATTTTTTAATCTGGAATGATTCAAAAAATAGGTTAAAAAAAAAAAAACTTAAAGAAGTGATGGCTCTTCCAACATCCACAAATTTTGAACTTAACCTAAAATGAAACATCTCTCAGCCTTGTTTATAAGAACAAGACACATGGAGGATAAGACAAATACATGAGAGGAAATCCACGGGATGAGTCACAACAAGGTACGTGGAATATGACAACTGGTAGGAGAATTGCTATGGAAGTCAACGAATGTCAGTTGCCTTCTTAAGCACTTTGAACTCTTTTGGGTCTTTTATCTTTTTACTATCACCAGGATAGTAACATGAATTCAAATAGGATGTAGGAGCTTTACCATATATTCAGAATAATTGCTTTATCATTCTACACCTACATTCTAGTTCTACCTCAGGCTTAATACTTCCGAGAACGAATCACACTCGAGGTTGGCACATTCTTCTGCCTCATTCGTAATACCAGGATCACCAGTATTCTGACGTACTCAAGCTCCTCCGTATGTAACCTCCCAATATGTATCGCTCAATCCGGATATGATTCTATTCATGATTCAAATTTGTCTGACTGTCTATACCCAAATGTTGCATCACAATCTGCTTCTCCTGCAAGAAAAAATTCCATACATTAAATCCCTTTCAAAACATTCACAAAACTCTCATGATTTAAACAAAACCACTATTAATAAACCATCATTTTAAACTCATCATAAATATCACGCTTTGAACTATTTTAGCAGAGTTGGCTTTCTATGGACTGGGAGAAATGTTTTTACTCTGTAGTTCTCCAATGTTTTGTTTTATGTGTTGTAGATCTGGAATATGTCTTGTAATGGTGTTCTCTACGTTCGAGGAGAGATAATCAAGGTTTGGTGCTCCGAAAGTTGAGTTTCAGAATTGTTGTGTGGATTTGTATAGTCTGAATGAATTGTTGGAAGGTGTTCCGTGTTCGAAGGTTGTTACACTTGCTGGGGATGTATTTGGATGTATCTAAGATGTGTTCTCGTGCATGATGAAGCGTGTTACATCATCTGCGTGCTATCTTGGAAAGCATGTACTTCAATGTTCATTTGTGTTTTCATTAGGTTTGGCTGACCTAGTGTTCACACTTCATATGAAGAATTGAATTTAATTAAGGAATCGTGTGGTTGATCCAAGACATTTATTTTGGTCTTGGTTAAGTGTTTAATTGGTCCACTCTCATTCCTTTCCACCACGGGAATGTTGAGTTGCCGACCTAAATTGAATTTATGAATTGAAGCGTATGTGACCGACCTTGGAGAAAGTTTCCAAGGATGAAGATGGGATAAATGCAAGTCGAGTTGTGAAGGTTTAGATGATGAAAAGTAACGAAGTAAGCCACAAGTGAAGAATAGAATTGTGCGAAAGTGAGTTGAGGCAACAATACTTCATTGTGGTAGATTCTTGAAGGGAGTGAGCTGAAGGTTTCTATAATCTTATGATCAAGGCTGCAGATGTGTGTAAATTGATGTGGTGGATCTTTTGTTTTCTTTTGTATCTATACGTAGTGAGCCTCCCTAGTTGACAATGAGTGCTTTCTGTAGGGAGTGAGCCTTTGTATGTGGACAGTAAGTCCTATTCTGGTGGTGTTTCCAAAAATGACAAAGGGGGAGATTGTTCCAAGTATGAGCATGTTTGGTGGTGTTTTCATTAATGTTGTCATTGATGTCAATATAGTTTAGTATGTTGCAGATTGTGCATGCATAGTTGAGACACTGTTGAGATGTCGTGAGTACATGGAGCTATCCTTATGATGTTGCGGATGTGCTGAAATGATGGGTTACCAAGTGCTTTTGAGAAAATTAATAAAGAGTGAAGTTAGAGTTATGTAAGTGTTCAGAATGTGCTCCACATTTCTCCTGTGTTGATCCTTTTCTTGTGTGGATTTGAAGGTTTGTTGTTCATGATCTGATGATGATATCTCCAGATTTGTTGCTACTAGTTTGATGATAGATGAAAGCTGTGTTCACCGGTGTGTGAACTATTTTGGTAGAGTTGGATTTCTATTGACTGGGAGAAATGTTTTTTCTTTGTAGTCCTCTGATGTTTTGTTTCAGGTCTTGTGGATATGGAATATGTCTTGTAATGGTTTTCTCTACGTTCTAGGAGAGATAATCAAGGTTTAGTGCTCCAAAAGTTGAGTTTCAGAATTGATGTGTCGATATGTATAGTTTCGATGAGCTGTTGGAAGGTGTTCTATGTTTGAAGGTTGTTACACCTACTGCAAATGTATCTGGAAGTATCTAAGATGTGTTCTTGTGCATGATGAAGTGTGTTAAGTCATCTACGTGTTATCTTGGAAAGTGTGTACTTCAATGTTCATTTGTGTTTCCAGTAGGTTTGTCCGACTTGGTGTTCACACTTCATATGAAGAATTAGATTTAATCAAGGAAGCATGTGTTTGATTAGAGACATTGCTTTTGGTCTTGGTTAAGTGTTTAATTGGTCCACTCTCATTCCTTTCCACCACGTGAATGTCAAGTTGCCGACCAAATTTAAATTTATGAATTGAAGTGTATGTAGCTGACCTTGGAGAATGTCTCCAAGGATGAAGATGGTATAAATGCAATTCGAGTTGTGAAGGTTTAGATGATGAAAACTAATGAAGTAAGCCACAAGTGAAGAAAATAATTGTGCGAAAGTGAGTTGAGGCAGTAGTACTTCATTGTGTTAGATTCCTAAAAGTAGTGAGTTGAAGGTTCTGTAATCTTCTAATCAAGGCTGCGGATGTGTGTAAATTATTGTGGTGGATATTTTGTTTTATTTTGTATATGTAGGTAGTGAGCCTCCTTTTTGGACAATGAGTCCTTTATGCAGGGAGTGAGCCTTTGTATCTAGATAGTAAGTCCTATTTTGGATAGTAAGTTTGACTGGGAAAAGTCCTATTTTGGATAGTGAGCCTTGGGAAATGAGCCCCCTATATTCAATTTTTCTATTACTTTATATTGTGAGTTAATCCTCATCGTGGTTTTTCCCTTATTGGGTTTTCCACGTAAAACTCGTGTTCATTGTGTTGATTTTGCATTATGTTATTTGCATTTCATGTTCATACTTAATAACAAAGTAGTGTGGTTGTGAAATTGATAAGTGTTGAATATTTGAGTTTAATTTTGGTGACAACTGATTCACCCCCCCTGTCAGTTGTCCTATGCCTTTTAACAATCTGCACTTCCTTCTTCTCTAATCTCAAGTTCTAAAATATTCAAATTTGGCAGGTATAGGTGAGTTTTCGTGAAGATGAAAAATTTGAAACTTTGCAACTTTGCACCTCAAATTATCTTCAAGTCTCCAACCTAAATCTGCAATCACAAACACACAAAGGAAGAAAAACTTGTTGATTGTTCGTGAATGGGGGTTTTCCTTAGTCAAAACCCTTGTTGGTAATTAAACCTTGAAATGAAATGAAATGGAGGGAAATGATGAATGAACAACATGGAATGTTACAACTCACCAAACCCTTGTTATGAAGTGCTACAATTATGCTCGAAATGGTTGCAACGGATGTGGTTCAAGTGACTCTTTCTTGAAGGATATAGATATTGCTTGAAACACTTACTTGAATCATAAACCCTACATCACATATGTTAGCACAATAACAAACATGATACAAAAATATCCTTGATATGATGCTGGAATGTTGATGAAAAGCTCTTGAATGCTCTTGTGAACACAATTATGCTACAATGAATTCTCTCACAAAACACTTGTATTCTTGGATATGAGAAATGAGAGAAAGAACCTTGTATTTATACTTATCCATGCTTAATATCTTGAAATTACACCACACCAAGATGACATATGAATTCATTAATTAAAGGAGGATATATCCCACTAGACTTTGAAATTAAATCCTGAAAATACCTTAAGGGGGACTAAGACACCCTAGGTGGTGTCTTAGTACTGAGGCATGACACTCGGGGAATAGACTCCAAAAAGGGACCTCTTTAAGGCACACTTAAAATTGGGGTCCCAATATCTTTGGGGGACAAAGATGCCCTACGTGGCGTCTTAGTCCTGACCCAAAAATCAAGGACACTCAGAAAAAATCATTATCATTTATCCATTGATGATTGCTAGGATTAGCCAAAAAAGGCTGTAATTCATGAGGCCTGTGGATGCAAAATAGTACCAATTAAGACATAAATAAGGATAAACAAAGCAAGGGGGAACCAAAAAAGTGTGAAAATGGAAGGGTATGCATTTTCCTACACTACACTAAGATTCATGTGAAATCCAGATTGGGTCCCCGAAACCTAGGTGGGACCCATACGCCCAAGGTGGTGTATGAGTCCCATATCACTAAATCTGGGCCATACAATCCAAAAACACATAAATTATGATTGAGTGTTGGTTTATGTCAGGATTATCCTCAGAAAGATGCATTAAATAAGGCTTGTGGATGCAAAGGAAGGCCAAATAAGGCATAAAGAATCCCAAAATTAATTAATAAAAAACCCTAGATTAGTGTGAAAGTGTAAGAAAACACTTTACAACGCCCTAAATAAGGTACAATTAAGTCCATTTAGTTCACAAGTGCCCAAACAAGTGTGAAAATGTAAACGGATACATTTTTCTACGCTGCACTAAGATATAATTCATTATAATGCTTGTGATATTTAATATGGCACAACTACATTCATTCATAAGCTAAAATTTTATGTAAAAGAAAAATTAGTGGAGTTTAAACATCTTATTTATTTTTAATACTACCTCTTATAGAGGGTCATAATGGAATTTTTACAAAGAGCTAATATCCTAGATGGATGAATTAAAAGTTCTTGTCTCCTTATTTATTGATCACCTTTTCCTAAGTGATAAGGTTGATCCAATTTTATTTAGTCATTAGATTGATAAATTTTTGATATATTGGAAATAAGGGGACTGATAACTTCATTAGGGTGACTAAGGGTGCCATGTATGAGACCAACATTAATAATGCTAAGGTTATAGTTGAGGTTAGTTTTCAAAAGGATTAGGAGCGAGACCATTGGTTTAAGTGATACTTCTATAAGTCTAAGTTAAAATCAAAATTGTCCCCTTCTTTTTGTATTTTTGTAAGAGTTTGATATAATAGTGTATTTAAAAGATCTTGGCGAAAAAAATACATGATATAATATAATATTATACTTTCATTTTAAAAAAAATAATATAAAATGTCTTTCTATTTTATTTGCACACTATCTTCACTACTTTCTAGGCATTTTAGCAAATTTGACAATCCCCTAAGGTCACATTTATTTTGATTGAGGTAAATATTTTTTCTCAGAGCTATGAATTGGAATACATTGGAAGGGCCCAAAACCAATTACAATAGAACCAAAAGGGTGAATAAAACTTGTGTCATAAGAAGAGAGACAAAACTACAACAAAGAATAGAAATTTCTTTCGATTGGAGCAGGGAATCAAAAGATGGTTTTGGAACAAACCAAAAACCAACAATAAAGTAAAGAAAATTAAGGCGGTTTGAAGCCAAACTTCACCAAAGGCCCATCATAAGAGGAACATGATGAGAATTGAATTTCCTTCCATTTTTTGAAAGAGAAAACTAATCCAAAAAAATCATATAGTCCTGAACAACATCAAGTTTCCTTTCAACATTGCACGGGAATCCTTTGTCCACATTAATGTGGTCATTATCCATGGTTTCCAATACCTTCCTATCCACTAACTTTGAAGAAAACCATTTCTTGAAAGAGGGGCTCATGAACACAACTTTTTCTATACGTGAGGAACTTGAAACATGATCAGTGTGATCTATCACATTAGTTTTCAACACCATCCTATTATAACGAGGTTGACGACACTCCATAGTACAAGTATTGACCTCATTGGAGTGTACACAAACATAAAGATCTTTGCATAGAAAGGAGAAGAGCCCAACATGGTGGAATTGGTACATCCAATAATTTTCATATTGAAAATATACCTCCCAAACAGCAAGCATGGAGCACAACTTAACACTATTTGGCAACACTAAATGAGTTCTGCCATAGAGATCAAATTTAGAAAAAAGAAACCTAGTTCTAGATTTTATGACATCATCAATGGTGATAAGCTAACCAATATCAACAAAAAAATACCATAAATGATACTTTCATCCCATAATTCCAAAGGGACATCTATGAGATGAACCAAAATAAGAACCATTCTAACCTTGGAAGCATCAATATTAGTAGACCATCTTTTTAAATGGACAAATTTCTTACCAAAACAATAGGGGCTTCCCTAGAGAAGTCTAGTACATCCCTCAATGGAATGGAAGGATAATAAGAGGAATTTTTTCATGAAAGATGCCACTTGTATAGGAGCAAGCCAACATTCAAATGTCCATTTGTTAATAATATTGATTCTTCATTTATAACCAGGGAGCCTCCCAATAAGGGAATATTGTAAGTGAGAAGAAGCTCTATCCTACAAGAATTGAGCTAAAATAGGAACTTGAGGATCCACAAAAGGGATGACATCCCCAACATTGCACCCTTGCAACACACTTTGGTGAGAAGGCACACAAGGGACACCTTCGAAAATACCTTGAGCGATAGAGAGAGAAATTAGGGTCAACAGGCGGGAAGGGAACCCCATACCTAGGCCATCCTTTGAACAAAGAGAGGACCCGGAACCTTTTGCACTCAAACCAATAACACAAACAACAGGTTGGGGATCATTGATTGTTCCCTTGTAACTTTTTGTGGGCTTACATCATTCTAAGTGAGATCCTCCAAAACCCTAGAAGTGCCGACAAGAGTAACAATAGGGGTCATATAAATAACAAGGGTAAGAGGAAAAGCATTCTCACCCAACACCATAGGATTTTTGGGAGGGGGAAGCAGAAAACCCCTCTTAAGAGAAAGCACTAAACCACATGACCCATAACTAGCAAGAATAGGTCAGTATGAGGACTAATACACCTAAGAACCCTTCATTTGCACATCGTATCACATGTGCATGAGGAATTCCTCATGATGGTTAGAATAAGACAAAACATGCATCTAAAGGGCATTTTGCTATGCTTCCTGCCACAACGCCACGATTGGGAAATCCTCATTGTCCTGAAAAAGAGTTGAAAAAACTTGTCGCATCTCCATCCTCATCTCCATCATCCCCTTCCTCGTCTTCATTCTTACTCTGGCTTTGATCAGGGCAATAAACCCCTTTCTTGCACCTCGCTTCCACTCACATTCGGTGTCTACTTCCTCTACCACCCCGCTTCTACACCATTATTACCCCTAAGGTCATATTTGTTAACTTTTATATTAATAATAGTTATTTTGTCCATTGAAGAATGGTTTTAAATTTTCATTATTAATAAGTGGGAGGCCATGATAAATGACATGGCCAAAAGTGATGGTTTGTAAAGGCTGATTAGAAATATATTTGAGTGTCTAAATTCAATAAGATGTATCAATTTTAAAGTTAATATGTAATTTAGATCTTCTTACATTATTTTATAGGATATGTAAAAGACGAGACAAAAAAAATCTTAAGTGACCACTTTTCCTCATATCTACTAATAATATATATATTTATAATAAAATAATCATAATATATATAATAAAATATAATATATTAATATCTTAGGGACAAGACTTTGCAGTCTTTAAAGGAAAACATTGGGTGCGAGTTAAAAATTATTTTCAGCGGAGGCGAGGAAAGTTTCAACGGGCCGAGAATTGTTTTTTTCAATATATGACAAACAATAATAATGCTGCTTCTGACAGTTGCATTTTGCAGGGCGTCTGACTTTGTGAGACCTTAACGGCGACTGTTTCTTGATCACCTAAGCTGCTTACAGCAATATAAGTCAATACAAGTTTCACGTGATTTTTCCCATTCGGCAGCCTAAATAGTATTACAAACACGTAAAGCATTACTGTTAGTCAATACAAATTTCACGTGGTCTTCCCATTGAACAACCTACGTAATGGGCACCATAAATAGCATTGTAAGCCCAAGAGTGAGTGTATACATTCCTAAGTATTAAGATTTTCAATGACGAGTTTGAAGGGAGACGACAGTTGTTCTTCTTTACCAGACAGATCTGTAAATCAGTGGGATGATGATTTTGTGCAGTCTATGGAAACACCATACGGGGTATAGTATCTTTATTCCCATCAAGATTTTCTGATTGTATATTTTTCGGGCATCTATTCCCTTCAAAAGCTTTCCTTTGTAGATTCCTCTTGTATTTTCCTTCCTTGCTGATTGTGCATGTTTTCAGGGATCTGAATACCGCGAACATGCCGAAACACTGGTGAAAGATCTGAATATATACATTCCTAAGTATTAAGAGTGAGTGTATACATTCCTAAGTATTAAGAGTGAGTCTGTCAAATTTTTGTATTTACATTTGTTAAAATTGGATACAGATATGAATATTAATATAACAATTAGAATGTTTTTTTATGGATGCAGCTGTTGGGATGGATGTTTGGGCATAGGATTAGGCTGTGGAAGCGTTACAAAGGATTTGAATGCTACAGCTTTAGGACTCAGAGTACTTAGACTCCATCGGTATGATGTCTCTGCAGGTACCAAATAATTCAATATTCTTATAAGATGCTTTTCCATCATTATACTATATGTGCAGCTACAAAACGAGAAAATATGTATCACAGGCTTTTACATCTTTATTGAATATCTTGGCCTTTACTAAATAACTCACTATACTTCTAGCATACTTTTTCTTTCAATATCTACCAACAATCAGGCTAATTACTTATTTATGCGCTGTACTGTGAGAAGATGTTTTGGAGAATTTCAAGGACAAAAATGGCCAGTTCTTTTTCTGTGGACGAAATAAAGAGAACAACCAGAATAAAATTGAGGAGGAGGATGTGATGAGAAGCATGCTTAGCCTTTTAAGATCATCGAGTGTGGCATTTCCTGGTGAAACAGTTATTGAAGAGGCTAAACTACTTAGTTCTGCCTATCTTAAGCAAATAGTGGAGAATCCTAGAGATACATATAAGAAAAGTTTTCTGAAAGAGGTAATAATTCTTTCATTTTTAAACGCAAATCCTTTAAACTTAAACTCAAGGAAGCCATTCAGGCAGCGATTAGAAAAGAATAAATCTAAATCTAATTATTAATATTTATTAAAGTTATCAGATTTCCACAATCTATATTAAAAATCAGTATTGCTTCTGGATTTCATTGTATTCAATTTTTTTACAGCTAACGTTTCGGATCACACTCCGTGATCCATCATTAGGATGGTAGAGAGCAAGAGGAGAGAAAGTTATCATTTTTCTCTCCTCTTGCTCTCTACCATCCTGATGATGGATCATGGAGTGCGATCCGCAACGTTGATGCAAAAAATTCCAACACAATCAAATCCAGAAGCAATACTGATTATAAACTTTTATGTTGATTATATTTTTCATATTTTCATTTTATAGGTGGAGTATGCGCTTTTATATGAATACTCTCGAACATTTTCTATATGGGAGGCACACAATTTTATAGAAATATATGAATTAGATAATTTGAGGTGGGTATTCTAAATTATTCTTACAAAATATTTTTTTCAATATTTGAATTATTATGGATTTTAAATCTCTCTATGTTAGCTACATGATTTATCTTATTTCTATCAGATTGAAGGACAAGAAAATTTTAGAGTTGGCCAAATTGAATTTCAATATATCACAGTCTGTATACAAGATGGAGATGAAGAAACTCTCTAGGTAATTATCATAGTCAAATAAATTTACTAATATTTAAATTACTTTATCTTTACATTTCATAAATGAATGGACAAAAGATTACGATAATATAAATAATCAAATGTTGTGATTAAATTGTGTGAAAAATAATAGAATGTGATTTTATATGTATTTAGCATCATCAATTATGTCTTTTTATTTGCGGAGATTATTGTTATATTTATCCCAAATTAATAATTACTTTTTCTTCCACATATCTTCTTATTTGATCGTTGCTAGATAGAATCATGAAATCCATTGAATACATTGAATATAAATAATACTTATCTAATTATTTTTCTCCATGGACACATATACCGCTCACATGGCACATAAGTCAGTAAATCTTGGAGTTTTTAGTTTACTTAAAGATATATCCCCATCTAAGAAATATAAGTTTTCTTTTATCTAGGTCCTCAAATATTTTTTTTAATAGAATTATTTTATAACACCACAATAGGTATGAATTATCTTAAAGCTAACTCATTATAAAGGGAATATAACTTTTAAAAAGATAAGAGTTTTAAAGAATTTGCAATTTTTTTTGGTATAAATCCACTATATCTTTCTTTTCTGAAAAAGGAATATTATGTAAGAAGGTTATTTTTTAATAGATAACTCCATGTTGTTCATAAGATTGTGTAGTTCCCTTAGATAAGCCTTCTAAGGGGCCTTGTCAACCCTCTTGTCTTCATTCTAAAGATTTAGATCACAACTCTTCATGGATGGTCACACAGGGGAGGAAGAAGGGTGTTCCTGAGTTGGGCTTTCTTTTGCATGCCAATCCTTTGGGTGCAAATATGCATAGTTTTAGATGGAGTACTTTTAGGCTTGATCTTTTTGTTTTCCTTTTCAATAATTTTTTCTATTCTTTGTGTTAAAATTGTTCTACTTTTATAATAGGGTTTGGGTGCTATAAAAAAAAACATCTCAAATTAATAAAAAACATAAACCTTTAATCTTTTAATTCAATAAAAATATCATTTTCATAGGTATAATCATATTTCATGTAAAAAACTAAAAAAATGCATTCTTTAATTAGTTAAACTTTTTATAACAAATTTTATGCATGATTATGGTTGTAGATCTAATAGTTAAGCTACGTGGTATAATATTGATGTAATCATATAATAAAAATATACAAACCTTGTGTATAATTATTTCAATAGATCTAAATAAAAAAAATCTCAATAAGTAGGACAAAATAATAGATCCAATAACTTTAAACAAGTAGTGAGAGCTATCAAATATGTTATAGTTGATTATTTAAAGTAATTGAGTTCTATAATATTTTATATTTCAAATTTGAATTTGTAATGTTTGAAATCTATTTTTCTTGTTTAATTTTTAGAAATAATTAACACTGATTTTTCTTATGATAGTTGGTGGGCAGATTCTGGGCTGTCAAAATCAATTGAAGTTAGACAACGCACAATTGAATATCTTTCATTGGGGGTTAGCATTGTGGATGAGGTGGAACTTAGTAATAGTAGAATGGCCGTGGCTAAAGCATCAACCATTGTCACTATGTTGGATGACCTTTTCGATGACTACTTAACCCTTGAGCAAGTTGAACTTATAACCCAAGCCATTGTTCAAGGTTGGGATATTTCTATTATACAAAATATTCCAAACAATTTCAAGACAATTGTAGAATTTTGTTTTAAAACAGTGCATGAATTGGCAAGTGATGCTGCTAAGAAGCAAGGTCGTGATATGATGCAATTTATCACAAAAACAGTAAGTTTACTTCTTCTAAACACTTCATATTGAGAACACATTTCTTTTCATAAAATTGATAACATAAAAAAATCATATATTAACATTGCATTAAATTTTAGATTTATTAAAATGTGATAATCATTGTATTGTGAGTAAATTAAATAGATAATTTTAAAAATGTAAGAATTTTTTTATTTAATTATTTTTCTTTTTAAACTAGAAATTAATTAATAACTGAAAAATATCTCATTGTTTTTTAAAACTTTCCTTTTCAAATATAACTCAATAAACTTTTCATGTGTTGAAAAAATCCATTTTAACCATTTTATTTTTATTCAAAAATATATAATCATATTAAATATTATTTTATACAATTTAATAATATTTATAATAAATAAAATTAATTTAATTTAACCATATCAATAATTTAATTTGTTTGAAATATATATTCAAACCCATGTGACTCAATTTATTAGTTTGACATATTTACATATAATCTTTTCTACCATTTAAAAATGACTTATTTTTATTAGTTCAACATATATGGGCAATCCTTTTCACTATTCATAGGCGACTCATTTTATTTCACATTTCTATGTCTAAGGGAATATACAATGATATTTTGAATGAAATAAATTTGTTTAATTGTATATATAATAAATGACTTAAAAAGTATAGCAAGTAAATCAAAGGAGAATTAGATGTATATTAATGTATTTTTTAATAGATTTTATAATTTATGCGTATTGTGTATTAGTGGACAGATTATATTGAAGGTTGTTTACAACAAGCACGATGGAATAAGAGTGGATATGTTCCAAGTTATAATGAGTATATAAAGATTGCTGCAACTACTGCAGCAATTGGACCAATATCATTGCACACCGTCCTCTTAGCAGCCCCTATTTTAGAAGACAATGCTATTGAAAAGATATTTCATAATCAATCCAGATTCTATGAACTCATATGGTTGTGTACACACTTAGTTGATGATGCTCACGATTTCCAGGTTTTGACCATTTTCTTTATATTTGTTGATTAGATAGTGATGAAAATGTTATTATTCTTACAATATTAACATATTGTTTATGTGTGAAGGATGATAAACTCAATGGACAAACATCATCAGCAGTTTCTTCTTGTATGAAGGATCGTCCTGAATTTTTAGAAGATGAGGCACTAGGTCACATCAACCAACTCCTTAACCAATCTCTTAAAGAATTAACATGGGAATTTTTGAATCCAAATAGTAATTTTCTTGACTGGGAGGAGTTATGTTTTAATACTAGTAGAGGAATGCAATGTTTCTATGTATTTGGAGATGGCTTTGCCCATCATGATAAAGGAGTCAAAGAACGAGTATTTAAAGTACTTATTGATCCGATAAAAATATAAAATGACAGAAAAGAGAGGGTGTGCCTCTTTTCTATTGTAATTTTTCTTTCATAGAAAGAAGGAGCTTCTATCGTCTAAAAATAAGTGATCTATATTTTCAATGTACTTGTAGAAGTTTTTTAATCTAATATAACTTGTTTTATTGAACTGGGTGCACTTTTTAGTTATGCATGTTTTGGTCCAAATTTCTTTGTGAAATTACCTCAAAATGGGTTAGCGAGTCAGATGTCAAATTACGTGCAAGTTTTAAGAAAAAATATGATAGATGAGAAAAAAGTTTGCAACTCCTCTGATCTCTTCTATGAATTTAGTAATCTGATAATACCCCCTCCTCTTTGATGAATGTGCAACACAATTGTGAACATAAATTTGTAAAAGAAACATCAAAAAAGTATGTTAGATTAGATGGTTACCTCCAAAGTCCCTATAAGGACAACACGAAAGGGCCAGCTGATTAAATGATCTTTCTATGAGGGGTAAATTTTTACCAATTGAAACTCAGCCGTGCGCCACTTCAATTTCTTACTACTATATTGATTGGCCTGAACCATTCAAGTCATATTACTACTATGTCATCTTATTTGGTAGAATATATCTTTAAAGAATATTTTTTGAGGTTTCAAAAGGGAAGCTTTAGTTTGAAAAGAAATAGATGGTAGGGAAAAGGTTTTAATTATCGTTCATAAGTCAATAACCATTCTTGATACATGGTAATTAAAAGTTGACTAAAAAAAATCAAATGTATCAATAGTTGTATCAATTGTAAAAATTTTGTGGTGGTAAAAAAAAATGGTTATTGGAGCAATATAGAATATGTATCAGACGTCACCTTGAAATGACCACGTTTTGATCTTTGAGTACATAACGAATCTTCTCATGTTCATCATAACTACCCAAAACCCAAAAAAATAGCTATAAGCTCTAAGTCACATACAAACAAACTCAAAAAAATTATAGAAATCCAACATACCATTTAAAAACTTAAGATGTTGAAATTAGCTATAACAGTTACTGATATCCTTTCCCTATTTATATAAACATTTAAAAATATCAGATTTAATTGCAATACCAG
The DNA here is from genome assembly GCA_007258455.2 of Sequoia sempervirens. Classification (NCBI taxonomy): domain Eukaryota; kingdom Viridiplantae; phylum Streptophyta; class Pinopsida; order Cupressales; family Cupressaceae; genus Sequoia; species Sequoia sempervirens. Next base: position 4,679 of record VDFB02300604.1, on the reverse strand, counting down.
ACACTCAAGGGAGACAAACTAGGGAGGGGATAGGAGAGAGGGAGTATTAACATGGGAAGAAATAACATCAGAGAGAGATAACTAAAGTAGAACAAAATTCCACAAAAAAATTGAAATGTACAAACAGTTGTACCAATTGTACAAATTTTGTGGCGGTCAAAGAGAATGGTTATTAGAGCAATAGAAAATATGTATCGAACGTCATCTTAAAATGACAACTTTTTGATCTTTGTGTACATAACGAATCCTACCATGTTCATCATAACTACCTAGAAGCTAAAACAATAACTATAAACTCTTAAATCACATATAAAGAAACTAATTTTTTTTACCAAAATCGCACATGTACTATTTAAAAACTTAAAGTGTTAAATTTAGCTATAACCCTATTTATATAAACATTGAAAAATATCAAATTTAATTACAATACCGGACACTCGAGGGAGACATACTGGGAAGGGGATAGGGGAGAGGGAGTATTAACATGGAAAGAAATAACATCAGAGAGAGCTAGCTAAAGTAGAAAAAAATTTCAATAAAAATATCTATGATGTTATCTGATAATCAATAGTAAAAAATACTACACTAAAACATAATATTTCTTAGAGTAAAGTTCTGAGTGAGCGAACAAGAATAAGAAAATAGACTCTTTAATATGAATTACCATAACGTGTTGCACATACTTAAAATTGTCATACACCGACATTTCTGTAAGATAAACTATTTTTCATATTTAAATTGTTATTTCTGTAAGAAAAATAATTTTTCATATTTACAATTGTCATTTCTATAAGATAATCCATTTTTCATATTTAAAATTGCATGTCGTTGGACATATTGCTGTGGACATGCATTGCGGAACGCGAAAATGTTTTAGATCTTAGTGAAACATTGGATTGGTTGTTTATTAATTAGTTTCTTTGTATTTTAAGTATATGAAATCAAATAATGTTATAATATATTTATGATGGTATTTAAAGATGTTAAAATAAAGGAATGAAAGCATACGTATATTTTATATTTTATGTATATTAATAAATTTTATATAGTGATTAGTCTAATATATGATATACAAAATGTAGTGAAAATAGTTAGGAAAAAATAATTAATTTTAATATTTTTTCATTTTAATAGAACAATTTTGATGTGATTATGGATGGAAGCCTTTATTAAGAGACACCCAAACTTATAGTTTTAAATAGTGTAAACATAGAGGCCTTGAAGTCATAAATTACATGATGAAATCTATAGAAAAATTATGAATTTCCTTTTAACCTTTCTCTAGTTTGTACTTACTTTTGTTAGAATTGTGAAAATCATGAGGCATAGGATGAAACAAAAAACAAAGACACCTTCCATGCAAGAGAGCTGCAAACAATAATATGCAATATTCTTCAACAAAAAAAAGGCTATAAAATGAACCTCAAGAATCTTCAAGGAAAACAACAATCCTCAAAAGTTGAGGGTTCTATCAAAGGTATCAAACGTATGATAATACAAATGAGGGTTTCCTTCTATATAAGAATAACCCTAAATGATAAAAGGATTAGATCATGACAACTATTAACATCTCATACAATGACATATAATGATCTAATAATATATCTCTCTAGTTAATGTAAAAAATTACTCCTAAGTTTAGCTTAAGAGCATGAGAATAAATTAGACTAATAATTAATTAAATATTAATTAATTATGAGCTAATGCATGATTACTCCAACATCCCCTCTTAAAATGAACTTAGGTAGTCGCTAAAAACCTTAAAAATAGAATACATGATGGGTCTAGGCAAACAAGGCCTGGTGAGGTACCTATGTACAAACAAAAGATCTATTAAAACATGAAAAATGAGAAAAACTCATGGGAAAATCTCCTCTCCGAAAGAGAGAAACGTGAATAAAGGAATGAAAACATCTCCAAATCAAGGTGAAGGACTAAGAAGCCTCTATCCAAAACAATTTAAGAAAAAAAAGGAATATGTAGTACATCACTAAAGCATAAGAAAACTATAGAAAACTATCAAAATATGATTCATATAGTGCCTCAATTAATAATATCTAGGAATAGGAATGCAAGAGTTTTCATATCGTAAATGCTCCATCTCACCGAAATGCATTGGTAACCAACTGTTGATGTACATTGCATCCACTTACTACATAGGAACAATCTCATATGGGCTTATTGAGTTAAGTACAAAAGTGGTGGAGCCTAAGTTCCACCACAACTTTCTTTCACATTTATTAGCCGATAGGCTATTCTATGTGGGGGAACCCCACCAGAATTTCCCCCAGTCCGACACCGGCGGGAACCCACACGAATTTCCTTCGATGCTGGAAAATATTCTATTTTGTTCTCGTTTTTCAAGCTACCCAGTCACATCGGATTTTTCGTTGAATTTCAATTCCATTTAGGGCTAAATTTTATGAAATTGCCTATAGCCGCACTGCAATTAGATGGCAGAGGACCCCACCACCTATCAGACGAGTTAAATACCGCGCATAATTCCGTAAACCTACGTCGTTGGTCCTCTTGTTTGGGCTTCTACGCCCGTGAGGTTCGTCGTTAGACATGACTGTGTTTTACGAAACGTGCGAGCACATTTTTCCAAGACTTGGCTGCGCTCCCAACGTATATTTCTTAATCGTGGCAGAGTCAAGTTAACCCCAGTTGTGACGGTTGGCTGTTTTAGTTTTAAAATAATGGGAGTTGGTAAAGGTGAGTCAAATTGGTTGAGTAATGAGCAATTATGAGTAGAATTTTGGCAATATTAATAAAAAAAAGTTGAAGCAGTTGGGAGGGGGTTTGAATTTCTTGGTTTGTTGGGATTGAGGTGGGGAGGAGAAATCATGGGATGAATTGTCAATTTCACATTAGCCATTTTTTGTATGTTGAGTTTTCGTCCCACTGCGCTCCCAAGGATTGTTTTCTTTTTCTTTTCGAGGTCGTCGTCAAAGTGTAAATCAAATTTTTTTAATCAAGTCTATTCAGGGTCTCACATCTTACATTATGGTAAAAGTGGCTCAATACTAGGAGTGAAGTGTTTCTTTTAAGTAGTTTTTAAATTTTAAATTTTCTTGAAATTTTTGGTCTCTTTCTTCCATAAGTTTTTTTTATCATTCTAGCCTGGGTATGTTTCAAAAAATATTATTATAGATATTATAAAATTTCTTAGTCCCAATGAATGGTACATGAATTTTACTTTTTATATTTTATTGAATTTTGAGTGTATAATATTTTTTATATTTATTATTGTTTTAAATTATTGTTTATGTAGTTTATCTTTTATTAAATTTTGACTATGTATAATATTTTTTATATTTATATTTTGTGAAATTATTGTTTATGTAATGATGAGTGTATAAATAGTGGTTTATATAATTTAATTTTTATGTATTTTTTAATTTATTTTAATTTTAAGATTCATTTATTTCATTTCAAGTTAGATGCATAATTGTATAAATAGTTGGTTTTGATATGTAGTTAGTTGTAAAAATTATTTTGAGTTTTTTAAATTTAAATTTAAATTTTTGAACCTATTTATTTTATCTTTATTTAATTGTTATGTGTTGACTTAAACTGTGAAACGTTTTACTTGCATCCTTGAAATTGAATGTAAGGACTACCCTAATTCATTCTAAGATGGTGAGAGTTATCATTAAAAAATTATTCGAGGGAATTTACTACAATTTCATCAACATTCAAGAACATTAGCACTACATTATATGCTTGCATCAACATCTAGACATACTACATGATTGCATGTTGTCCTTTCTTTTTATTTATTTGTGACTTGATATCCTTATGGGGTTTAACACAAGGAAGATATTACATCTAATCAACCAATTGTACCCTTTAAATTTATTTAATGTTGTGGATCCTCCACTTGATTCATTTATTAAAGAACATCTACTTTTACACATTGTGGTGAGTTTTGGATATATCAATCGACATTAAGCACATCTTGGTTGATAATTGCATCAATTAATAAATATTAAATAGACATAAATAAAAATGTATTTAATAATATATATTGATCAATCTCAGATTAATTATTAAATATAAATATATCTATTATAGTCATTAAAATGATCTCAATTTTTTTGCATTCTTGCATTCAAAGTTAATCGACTTGAACTATTTACATAACTTAATGTGCATATCATCTATATAATATGGCGTTGTTACACAATAATATAGTGTTAGCGATGTTTATACATTATTATTGAAAAAAAATTGTGGTTGTGTTTATGCCCAAAGTGTAAATAGTTGGGTTTCTTCTACCAAAAATTATGGGTTATAAAAGCTAGAAATTTTTTCCCAAAATGTAGTAGGGAAAAATTTGGCAACTTGTCATCAAATGCCAATTTTTTTTCAGTACAATGTCTATGGAAGAGGTGCAAATAAATTTTAGTCTCCATTAGAAGTTTCTTGGCAATAGTAAATGTATGAATCTTCAGAGAATATCATGAAAAATTAATATTGTAAGAAAGCAGAGCTTTTTCAGAGCTATAGAGGTTGTGGAATGGCCGATATTCATTAGTATGGAGATCATAAAGGAAAAATTTCTTGGTATATGTTTTTTGTTATAAAATCAAACAATAAAAAAATAGAAAAGTGAAAAACTAAAGTTGTATAGGAAGTGTTGTTTTTGGAATGAAATGGAGAGGAGGGTAAAGAAG
>VDFB02300603.1:0-37361 GCA_007258455.2 Sequoia sempervirens | reverse complement strand
ATGAAAGATGCCACATGTATAGGAGCAAGCCAACATTCAAACGTCAATTTGCGAATAATATTGATGCTTGGTTTATGACCAAGGAGCCTCCCAATAAGGGAAAATTGTAAGTGAGCAGAAGCTCTATTCACCCATACATTAGGAATAATCAGAGAAAATTCCCACAAGAATTGAGCTAAAATAGGAACTTGAGTATCCATAAAAGGGATGACATCCCCAACATTGCACCCTTGCAACACACTTTGGTGAGAAGGAACACAAGGGACACCTTAAAAAATGGCCTCAGCAATAGAGAGAGAAATTAGGGTCAACACGTGGGAAGGGAACCCCATACCTAGGCCATCCTTGGAACAAAGAGAGGACCTAAAACCTTTTGCACTCAAACCAATAACACAAACAATAGGTTGGGGATCATTGATTGTTCCCTTGTAACTTTTTGTGGGCTTACATCATTCTAAGTGAGATCCTCCAAAACCCTAGAAGTGCTAACAAGAGGAACAATAGGGGTCATATAAATAACAAGGGTAAGAGGAAAAGCATTCTCACCCAACACCACAGGATTTTTGGGAGGGGGAAGCATAAAACCCCTCGTAAGAGAAAGCACTAAACCACATGACCCATAACTAGCAAGAATAGGTCGGTATGAGGACTAACATACCTAAGAAACCTTCATTTGCACATCGTATCACATGTCCATGAGAAATTCCTCATGATGGTTTGAATCAGACAAAACATGCATCTAAAGGAAATTTTTCTATGCTTCCAGCCACAACGCCACGATTGGGAAATCATCATTGTCCTAAAAAGAGTTGAAAAAACTTGTCGCATCTCCATCCTCATCTCCATCATCCCCTTCCTCATCTTCATCCTCACTTTGGCTATGATTAGGGAAATAAACACCTTTCTTGCACCTGCTTCCTCTACCACTCCCGTTTCTCTACACCATTATTACCCCCTAAGGTCATATTTGTTAACTTTATATTAATAATAGTTATTGTCCATTGAAGAATGGTTTTAAATTCTTTCATTATTAATAAGTGGAAGGCCATGATAAATAGCATGGTCAAGAAGTATGGTTTGTAAAGATTAATTAGAAATATATTTAACTGTCTAAATTCAACAAGATAAAATAATTTTTAAATTGATATGTAATTTAGGTCTTCTACATTATTTTATAGAGTAAGTGTAAAAAGAGGAGAGACCAAAAAAAATCTTAAGTGACCACTTTTTTCTCATATCTAATAATAATATATATATATATTTATAATAAAATAATCATAATATATATAATAAAATAGAATATATTAATATCTTAGGGACAAGACTTTTGCAGTCTTTTAAAGGAAAACATTGGGTGCGAGTTAAAAATTGTTTTCAGCGGAGGCGAGGAAAGTTTCAACGGGCCGAAAATTGTTTTTTTTCAATATATGACAAACACACACGCTGTTTCTGACAGTTGCATTTGCAGGGCGGCTGGACTTTGTGAGACCCAACGGCGACTGTTTCGATCACCTAAGCTGTTTACAGCAATATAAGTCAATACAAGTTTCACGTGATTTTTCCCATTCGGCAGCCTAAATAGTATTACAAACACGTAAAGCATTACTGTTAGTCAATACAAATTTCACGTGGTCTTCCCATTGAACAACCTACGTAATGGGCACCATAAATAGCATTGTAAGCCCAAGAGTGAGTGTATACATTCCTAAGTATTAAGATTTTCAATGACGAGTTTGAAGGGAGACGACAGTTGTTCTTCTTTACCAGACAGATCTGTAAATCAGTGGGATGATGATTTTGTGCAGTCTATGGAAACACCATACGGGGTATAGTATCTTTATTCCCATCAAGATTTTCTGATTGTATATTTTTCGGGCATCTATTCCCTTCAAAAGCTTTCCTTTGTAGATTCCTCTTGTATTTTCCTTCCTTGCTGATTGTGCATGTTTTCAGGGATCTGAATACCGCGAACATGCCGAAACACTGGTGAAAGATCTGAATATATACATTCCTAAGTATTAAGAGTGAGTGTATACATTCCTAAGTATTAAGAGTGAGTCTGTCAAATTTTTGTATTTACATTTGTTAAAATTGGATACAGATATGAATATTAATATAACAATTAGAATGTTTTTTTATGGATGCAGCTGTTGGGATGGATGTTTGGGCATAGGATTAGGCTGTGGAAGCGTTACAAAGGATTTGAATGCTACAGCTTTAGGACTCAGAGTACTTAGACTCCATCGGTATGATGTCTCTGCAGGTACCAAATAATTCAATATTCTTATAAGATGCTTTTCCATCATTATACTATATGTGCAGCTACAAAACGAGAAAATATGTATCACAGGCTTTTACATCTTTATTGAATATCTTGGCCTTTACTAAATAACTCACTATACTTCTAGCATACTTTTTCTTTCAATATCTACCAACAATCAGGCTAATTACTTATTTATGCGCTGTACTGTGAGAAGATGTTTTGGAGAATTTCAAGGACAAAAATGGCCAGTTCTTTTTCTGTGGACGAAATAAAGAGAACAACCAGAATAAAATTGAGGAGGAGGATGTGATGAGAAGCATGCTTAGCCTTTTAAGATCATCGAGTGTGGCATTTCCTGGTGAAACAGTTATTGAAGAGGCTAAACTACTTAGTTCTGCCTATCTTAAGCAAATAGTGGAGAATCCTAGAGATACATATAAGAAAAGTTTTCTGAAAGAGGTAATAATTCTTTCATTTTTAAACGCAAATCCTTTAAACTCAAGGAAGCCATTCAGGCAGCGATTAGAAAAGAATAAATCTAAATCTAATTATTAATATTTATTAAAGTTATCAGATTTCCACAATCTATATTAAAAATCAGTATTGCTTCTGGATTTCATTGTATTCAATTTTTTTACAGCTAACGTTTCGGATCACACTCCGTGATCCATCATTAGGATGGTAGAGAGCAAGAGGAGAGAAAGTTATCATTTTTCTCTCCTCTTGCTCTCTACCATCCTGATGATGGATCATGGAGTGCGATCCGCAACGTTGATGCAAAAAATTCCAACACAATCAAATCCAGAAGCAATACTGATTATAAACTTTTATGTTGATTATATTTTTCATATTTTCATTTTATAGGTGGAGTATGCGCTTTTATATGAATACTCTCGAACATTTTCTATATGGGAGGCACACAATTTTATAGAAATATATGAATTAGATAATTTGAGGTGGGTATTCTAAATTATTCTTACAAAATATTTTTTTCAATATTTGAATTATTATGGATTTTAAATCTCTCTATGTTAGCTACATGATTTATCTTATTTCTATCAGATTGAAGGACAAGAAAATTTTAGAGTTGGCCAAATTGAATTTCAATATATCACAGTCTGTATACAAGATGGAGATGAAGAAACTCTCTAGGTAATTATCATAGTCAAATAAATTTACTAATATTTAAATTACTTTATCTTTACATTTCATAAATGAATGGACAAAAGATTACGATAATATAAATAATCAAATGTTGTGATTAAATTGTGTGAAAAATAATAGAATGTGATTTTATATGTATTTAGCATCATCAATTATGTCTTTTTATTTGCGGAGATTATTGTTATATTTATCCCAAATTAATAATTACTTTTTCTTCCACATATCTTCTTATTTGATCGTTGCTAGATAGAATCATGAAATCCATTGAATACATTGAATATAAATAATACTTATCTAATTATTTTTCTCCATGGACACATATACCGCTCACATGGCACATAAGTCAGTAAATCTTGGAGTTTTTAGTTTACTTAAAGATATATCCCCATCTAAGAAATATAAGTTTTCTTTTATCTAGGTCCTCAAATATTTTTTTTAATAGAATTATTTTATAACACCACAATAGGTATGAATTATCTTAAAGCTAACTCATTATAAAGGGAATATAACTTTTAAAAAGATAAGAGTTTTAAAGAATTTGCAATTTTTTTTGGTATAAATCCACTATATCTTTCTTTTCTGAAAAAGGAATATTATGTAAGAAGGTTATTTTTTAATAGATAACTCCATGTTGTTCATAAGATTGTGTAGTTCCCTTAGATAAGCCTTCTAAGGGGCCTTGTCAACCCTCTTGTCTTCATTCTAAAGATTTAGATCACAACTCTTCATGGATGGTCACACAGGGGAGGAAGAAGGGTGTTCCTGAGTTGGGCTTTCTTTTGCATGCCAATCCTTTGGGTGCAAATATGCATAGTTTTAGATGGAGTACTTTTAGGCTTGATCTTTTTGTTTTCCTTTTCAATAATTTTTTCTATTCTTTGTGTTAAAATTGTTCTACTTTTATAATAGGGTTTGGGTGCTATAAAAAAAAACATCTCAAATTAATAAAAAACATAAACCTTTAATCTTTTAATTCAATAAAAATATCATTTTCATAGGTATAATCATATTTCATGTAAAAAACTAAAAAAATGCATTCTTTAATTAGTTAAACTTTTTATAACAAATTTTATGCATGATTATGGTTGTAGATCTAATAGTTAAGCTACGTGGTATAATATTGATGTAATCATATAATAAAAATATACAAACCTTGTGTATAATTATTTCAATAGATCTAAATAAAAAAAATCTCAATAAGTAGGACAAAATAATAGATCCAATAACTTTAAACAAGTAGTGAGAGCTATCAAATATGTTATAGTTGATTATTTAAAGTAATTGAGTTCTATAATATTTTATATTTCAAATTTGAATTTGTAATGTTTGAAATCTATTTTTCTTGTTTAATTTTTAGAAATAATTAACACTGATTTTTCTTATGATAGTTGGTGGGCAGATTCTGGGCTGTCAAAATCAATTGAAGTTAGACAACGCACAATTGAATATCTTTCATTGGGGGTTAGCATTGTGGATGAGGTGGAACTTAGTAATAGTAGAATGGCCGTGGCTAAAGCATCAACCATTGTCACTATGTTGGATGACCTTTTCGATGACTACTTAACCCTTGAGCAAGTTGAACTTATAACCCAAGCCATTGTTCAAGGTTGGGATATTTCTATTATACAAAATATTCCAAACAATTTCAAGACAATTGTAGAATTTTGTTTTAAAACAGTGCATGAATTGGCAAGTGATGCTGCTAAGAAGCAAGGTCGTGATATGATGCAATTTATCACAAAAACAGTAAGTTTACTTCTTCTAAACACTTCATATTGAGAACACATTTCTTTTCATAAAATTGATAACATAAAAAAATCATATATTAACATTGCATTAAATTTTAGATTTATTAAAATGTGATAATCATTGTATTGTGAGTAAATTAAATAGATAATTTTAAAAATGTAAGAATTTTTTTATTTAATTATTTTTCTTTTTAAACTAGAAATTAATTAATAACTGAAAAATATCTCATTGTTTTTTAAAACTTTCCTTTTCAAATATAACTCAATAAACTTTTCATGTGTTGAAAAAATCCATTTTAACCATTTTATTTTTATTCAAAAATATATAATCATATTAAATATTATTTTATACAATTTAATAATATTTATAATAAATAAAATTAATTTAATTTAACCATATCAATAATTTAATTTGTTTGAAATATATATTCAAACCCATGTGACTCAATTTATTAGTTTGACATATTTACATATAATCTTTTCTACCATTTAAAAATGACTTATTTTTATTAGTTCAACATATATGGGCAATCCTTTTCACTATTCATAGGCGACTCATTTTATTTCACATTTCTATGTCTAAGGGAATATACAATGATATTTTGAATGAAATAAATTTGTTTAATTGTATATATAATAAATGACTTAAAAAGTATAGCAAGTAAATCAAAGGAGAATTAGATGTATATTAATGTATTTTTTAATAGATTTTATAATTTATGCGTATTGTGTATTAGTGGACAGATTATATTGAAGGTTGTTTACAACAAGCACGATGGAATAAGAGTGGATATGTTCCAAGTTATAATGAGTATATAAAGATTGCTGCAACTACTGCAGCAATTGGACCAATATCATTGCACACCGTCCTCTTAGCAGCCCCTATTTTAGAAGACAATGCTATTGAAAAGATATTTCATAATCAATCCAGATTCTATGAACTCATATGGTTGTGTACACACTTAGTTGATGATGCTCACGATTTCCAGGTTTTGACCATTTTCTTTATATTTGTTGATTAGATAGTGATGAAAATGTTATTATTCTTACAATATTAACATATTGTTTATGTGTGAAGGATGATAAACTCAATGGACAAACATCATCAGCAGTTTCTTCTTGTATGAAGGATCGTCCTGAATTTTTAGAAGATGAGGCACTAGGTCACATCAACCAACTCCTTAACCAATCTCTTAAAGAATTAACATGGGAATTTTTGAATCCAAATAGTAATTTTCTTGACTGGGAGGAGTTATGTTTTAATACTAGTAGAGGAATGCAATGTTTCTATGTATTTGGAGATGGCTTTGCCCATCATGATAAAGGAGTCAAAGAACGAGTATTTAAAGTACTTATTGATCCGATAAAAATATAAAATGACAGAAAAGAGAGGGTGTGCCTCTTTTCTATTGTAATTTTTCTTTCATAGAAAGAAGGAGCTTCTATCGTCTAAAAATAAGTGATCTATATTTTCAATGTACTTGTAGAAGTTTTTTAATCTAATATAACTTGTTTTATTGAACTGGGTGCACTTTTTAGTTATGCATGTTTTGGTCCAAATTTCTTTGTGAAATTACCTCAAAATGGGTTAGCGAGTCAGATGTCAAATTACGTGCAAGTTTTAAGAAAAAATATGATAGATGAGAAAAAAGTTTGCAACTCCTCTGATCTCTTCTATGAATTTAGTAATCTGATAATACCCCCTCCTCTTTGATGAATGTGCAACACAATTGTGAACATAAATTTGTAAAAGAAACATCAAAAAAGTATGTTAGATTAGATGGTTACCTCCAAAGTCCCTATAAGGACAACACGAAAGGGCCAGCTGATTAAATGATCTTTCTATGAGGGGTAAATTTTTACCAATTGAAACTCAGCCGTGCGCCACTTCAATTTCTTACTACTATATTGATTGGCCTGAACCATTCAAGTCATATTACTACTATGTCATCTTATTTGGTAGAATATATCTTTAAAGAATATTTTTTGAGGTTTCAAAAGGGAAGCTTTAGTTTGAAAAGAAATAGATGGTAGGGAAAAGGTTTTAATTATCGTTCATAAGTCAATAACCATTCTTGATACATGGTAATTAAAAGTTGACTAAAAAAAATCAAATGTATCAATAGTTGTATCAATTGTAAAAATTTTGTGGTGGTAAAAAAAAATGGTTATTGGAGCAATATAGAATATGTATCAGACGTCACCTTGAAATGACCACGTTTTGATCTTTGAGTACATAACGAATCTTCTCATGTTCATCATAACTACCCAAAACCCAAAAAAATAGCTATAAGCTCTAAGTCACATACAAACAAACTCAAAAAAATTATAGAAATCCAACATACCATTTAAAAACTTAAGATGTTGAAATTAGCTATAACAGTTACTGATATCCTTTCCCTATTTATATAAACATTTAAAAATATCAGATTTAATTGCAATACCAGACACTCAAGGGAGACAAACTAGGGAGGGGATAGGAGAGAGGGAGTATTAACATGGGAAGAAATAACATCAGAGAGAGATAACTAAAGTAGAACAAAATTCCACAAAAAAATTGAAATGTACAAACAGTTGTACCAATTGTACAAATTTTGTGGCGGTCAAAGAGAATGGTTATTAGAGCAATAGAAAATATGTATCGAACGTCATCTTAAAATGACAACTTTTTGATCTTTGTGTACATAACGAATCCTACCATGTTCATCATAACTACCTAGAAGCTAAAACAATAACTATAAACTCTTAAATCACATATAAAGAAACTAATTTTTTTTACCAAAATCGCACATGTACTATTTAAAAACTTAAAGTGTTAAATTTAGCTATAACCCTATTTATATAAACATTGAAAAATATCAAATTTAATTACAATACCGGACACTCGAGGGAGACATACTGGGAAGGGGATAGGGGAGAGGGAGTATTAACATGGAAAGAAATAACATCAGAGAGAGCTAGCTAAAGTAGAAAAAAATTTCAATAAAAATATCTATGATGTTATCTGATAATCAATAGTAAAAAATACTACACTAAAACATAATATTTCTTAGAGTAAAGTTCTGAGTGAGCGAACAAGAATAAGAAAATAGACTCTTTAATATGAATTACCATAACGTGTTGCACATACTTAAAATTGTCATACACCGACATTTCTGTAAGATAAACTATTTTTCATATTTAAATTGTTATTTCTGTAAGAAAAATAATTTTTCATATTTACAATTGTCATTTCTATAAGATAATCCATTTTTCATATTTAAAATTGCATGTCGTTGGACATATTGCTGTGGACATGCATTGCGGAACGCGAAAATGTTTTAGATCTTAGTGAAACATTGGATTGGTTGTTTATTAATTAGTTTCTTTGTATTTTAAGTATATGAAATCAAATAATGTTATAATATATTTATGATGGTATTTAAAGATGTTAAAATAAAGGAATGAAAGCATACGTATATTTTATATTTTATGTATATTAATAAATTTTATATAGTGATTAGTCTAATATATGATATACAAAATGTAGTGAAAATAGTTAGGAAAAAATAATTAATTTTAATATTTTTTCATTTTAATAGAACAATTTTGATGTGATTATGGATGGAAGCCTTTATTAAGAGACACCCAAACTTATAGTTTTAAATAGTGTAAACATAGAGGCCTTGAAGTCATAAATTACATGATGAAATCTATAGAAAAATTATGAATTTCCTTTTAACCTTTCTCTAGTTTGTACTTACTTTTGTTAGAATTGTGAAAATCATGAGGCATAGGATGAAACAAAAAACAAAGACACCTTCCATGCAAGAGAGCTGCAAACAATAATATGCAATATTCTTCAACAAAAAAAAGGCTATAAAATGAACCTCAAGAATCTTCAAGGAAAACAACAATCCTCAAAAGTTGAGGGTTCTATCAAAGGTATCAAACGTATGATAATACAAATGAGGGTTTCCTTCTATATAAGAATAACCCTAAATGATAAAAGGATTAGATCATGACAACTATTAACATCTCATACAATGACATATAATGATCTAATAATATATCTCTCTAGTTAATGTAAAAAATTACTCCTAAGTTTAGCTTAAGAGCATGAGAATAAATTAGACTAATAATTAATTAAATATTAATTAATTATGAGCTAATGCATGATTACTCCAACATCCCCTCTTAAAATGAACTTAGGTAGTCGCTAAAAACCTTAAAAATAGAATACATGATGGGTCTAGGCAAACAAGGCCTGGTGAGGTACCTATGTACAAACAAAAGATCTATTAAAACATGAAAAATGAGAAAAACTCATGGGAAAATCTCCTCTCCGAAAGAGAGAAACGTGAATAAAGGAATGAAAACATCTCCAAATCAAGGTGAAGGACTAAGAAGCCTCTATCCAAAACAATTTAAGAAAAAAAAGGAATATGTAGTACATCACTAAAGCATAAGAAAACTATAGAAAACTATCAAAATATGATTCATATAGTGCCTCAATTAATAATATCTAGGAATAGGAATGCAAGAGTTTTCATATCGTAAATGCTCCATCTCACCGAAATGCATTGGTAACCAACTGTTGATGTACATTGCATCCACTTACTACATAGGAACAATCTCATATGGGCTTATTGAGTTAAGTACAAAAGTGGTGGAGCCTAAGTTCCACCACAACTTTCTTTCACATTTATTAGCCGATAGGCTATTCTATGTGGGGGAACCCCACCAGAATTTCCCCCAGTCCGACACCGGCGGGAACCCACACGAATTTCCTTCGATGCTGGAAAATATTCTATTTTGTTCTCGTTTTTCAAGCTACCCAGTCACATCGGATTTTTCGTTGAATTTCAATTCCATTTAGGGCTAAATTTTATGAAATTGCCTATAGCCGCACTGCAATTAGATGGCAGAGGACCCCACCACCTATCAGACGAGTTAAATACCGCGCATAATTCCGTAAACCTACGTCGTTGGTCCTCTTGTTTGGGCTTCTACGCCCGTGAGGTTCGTCGTTAGACATGACTGTGTTTTACGAAACGTGCGAGCACATTTTTCCAAGACTTGGCTGCGCTCCCAACGTATATTTCTTAATCGTGGCAGAGTCAAGTTAACCCCAGTTGTGACGGTTGGCTGTTTTAGTTTTAAAATAATGGGAGTTGGTAAAGGTGAGTCAAATTGGTTGAGTAATGAGCAATTATGAGTAGAATTTTGGCAATATTAATAAAAAAAAGTTGAAGCAGTTGGGAGGGGGTTTGAATTTCTTGGTTTGTTGGGATTGAGGTGGGGAGGAGAAATCATGGGATGAATTGTCAATTTCACATTAGCCATTTTTTGTATGTTGAGTTTTCGTCCCACTGCGCTCCCAAGGATTGTTTTCTTTTTCTTTTCGAGGTCGTCGTCAAAGTGTAAATCAAATTTTTTTAATCAAGTCTATTCAGGGTCTCACATCTTACATTATGGTAAAAGTGGCTCAATACTAGGAGTGAAGTGTTTCTTTTAAGTAGTTTTTAAATTTTAAATTTTCTTGAAATTTTTGGTCTCTTTCTTCCATAAGTTTTTTTTATCATTCTAGCCTGGGTATGTTTCAAAAAATATTATTATAGATATTATAAAATTTCTTAGTCCCAATGAATGGTACATGAATTTTACTTTTTATATTTTATTGAATTTTGAGTGTATAATATTTTTTATATTTATTATTGTTTTAAATTATTGTTTATGTAGTTTATCTTTTATTAAATTTTGACTATGTATAATATTTTTTATATTTATATTTTGTGAAATTATTGTTTATGTAATGATGAGTGTATAAATAGTGGTTTATATAATTTAATTTTTATGTATTTTTTAATTTATTTTAATTTTAAGATTCATTTATTTCATTTCAAGTTAGATGCATAATTGTATAAATAGTTGGTTTTGATATGTAGTTAGTTGTAAAAATTATTTTGAGTTTTTTAAATTTAAATTTAAATTTTTGAACCTATTTATTTTATCTTTATTTAATTGTTATGTGTTGACTTAAACTGTGAAACGTTTTACTTGCATCCTTGAAATTGAATGTAAGGACTACCCTAATTCATTCTAAGATGGTGAGAGTTATCATTAAAAAATTATTCGAGGGAATTTACTACAATTTCATCAACATTCAAGAACATTAGCACTACATTATATGCTTGCATCAACATCTAGACATACTACATGATTGCATGTTGTCCTTTCTTTTTATTTATTTGTGACTTGATATCCTTATGGGGTTTAACACAAGGAAGATATTACATCTAATCAACCAATTGTACCCTTTAAATTTATTTAATGTTGTGGATCCTCCACTTGATTCATTTATTAAAGAACATCTACTTTTACACATTGTGGTGAGTTTTGGATATATCAATCGACATTAAGCACATCTTGGTTGATAATTGCATCAATTAATAAATATTAAATAGACATAAATAAAAATGTATTTAATAATATATATTGATCAATCTCAGATTAATTATTAAATATAAATATATCTATTATAGTCATTAAAATGATCTCAATTTTTTTGCATTCTTGCATTCAAAGTTAATCGACTTGAACTATTTACATAACTTAATGTGCATATCATCTATATAATATGGCGTTGTTACACAATAATATAGTGTTAGCGATGTTTATACATTATTATTGAAAAAAAATTGTGGTTGTGTTTATGCCCAAAGTGTAAATAGTTGGGTTTCTTCTACCAAAAATTATGGGTTATAAAAGCTAGAAATTTTTTCCCAAAATGTAGTAGGGAAAAATTTGGCAACTTGTCATCAAATGCCAATTTTTTTTCAGTACAATGTCTATGGAAGAGGTGCAAATAAATTTTAGTCTCCATTAGAAGTTTCTTGGCAATAGTAAATGTATGAATCTTCAGAGAATATCATGAAAAATTAATATTGTAAGAAAGCAGAGCTTTTTCAGAGCTATAGAGGTTGTGGAATGGCCGATATTCATTAGTATGGAGATCATAAAGGAAAAATTTCTTGGTATATGTTTTTTGTTATAAAATCAAACAATAAAAAAATAGAAAAGTGAAAAACTAAAGTTGTATAGGAAGTGTTGTTTTTGGAATGAAATGGAGAGGAGGGTAAAGAAGTAGAGAGGGAAGGATAGAGAAAGAGAGAGAGGAGGGGAAAGAAGTAGAGAGGGAAGGATAGATAAATAGAGAGAGAGAGGAGGGTAAAGGGAGAGAGGGAGGTAAAGAGGGATAAGTGAGATAAAGATAGGGATGGAGGGAGAGGTGGGATAGAAAGAAGTAGAGAAGGAAAGAGAGAGCCATAGAGAGTGAGAGAGAGAGAGGGAGGGAGAGAGGTAGAGAGGGATAGGGGAGATATAGAGAATTAGAAGGGGAAGGAGAGAGAGGTAGAGAGGAATAAGTGAGAGAGGGAGAGAAGTAGAGAGGGAAGGAGAGAGTGAGAGACAAATAGGTGAGATGGAGGGTGGGATAGGTAGAGAGGGATATGTGATATAGAGATAAATATAGAGGGAAAGAGAGAGCAAGAGGGAGAGAGAAGGGGGGAGGGAGGAAGGGAGAGGTAGAGAGGGATAGGTGAGATAGAGAAAGAGAGAGAGGAGGGTAAAGAAGTAAATAGGTAAGGATAGAGAACAAGAGAGAGAGGAGGGAAAAGTAGAGAGGGAAGGATAGAGAAAGAGAGAGAGAGGAGGGTAAAGGGATGAAGGAGGTAGAGAGGGATAAGTGAGATAGAGATAGGGAGGGAGAGTGAGGAGGGATATAAAGAAGTAGAGAAGGAAAGAGAGATCCAGAGAGAGCGAGAAAGAGAGGGAGGGAGGGAGAGGTAGAGAGGGATAGGGGAGATATAAAGAATTAGAGGGGGAAGGAGAGAGAAGTAGAGAGGAATAAGTGAGAGGGAGAGAAGTAGAGAGGGAAGGAGAGAGAGAGAGAGAAATAGATGTGATGGAGGGAGGGATAGGTAGAGCGGGATATGTGATATAGAGAGAAATAGAGAGGGGAGAGAGGAAGAGGGAGAGAGGAGGGAGGGAGAGGTAGAGATGGATAGGTGAGATAGATCACTACTTTCTTCATGTCGTCCAGTGCTTTTCACAGTCGTAAATAATGTGGGCTCAGCCTATCGGTGTAAGTATTGCACCTCATTGGGGTGCAAGTGCTAGTTCTAGATACCTCATCTCTTAACACTTCATATTAAATATTATTTCTATTGCTTTGTCAATATGTGAATTTATTTTCTTTAGACATTGATCTAGTTCTATTTTATTGCTATTAGTAGCACATATGTTGATGTTCTTTAAATTTTATTTAGTAGCACCCACCTTGTCATGATCTAATTCCAACTTCTCTACTTTCTCCATTCTTATGTGGTGTCTTTCTTGATGTTCTTGAGTTATATCTTTTCACATTTTTTTCTTGCTCCTGTCCTACATGTTCAACTATAATATCACCTGAATTTCATCTTTAATCTCTCTTAATCATTTGTTATCTCCTTTAACCATGGGTATTAAATGATTTAGTGTTTCATTAGTGCTTTATGCATCCCATGGTATTTTGAGTAGGTCTACTTTGATTGATCACATATTTAAAGTGATCTATTTTGAGATATCCCCTTTCTATTCACCATCCCCTAGTTGTCTCACCCCCTCTCATGATGCTAATACCTAAAAGGATATTTTGTATCTCTTACAAAAATTGTACCTTCCATAATATTTTTGATTTCTACACATTTTAATTAGCAAACAACTTTTTTCTCTACTACTTTATGTTGGACGTTTGGAGAGATTGTTGAAGTTTATCATTGATGATGTTGTTTGGAAACATGAGCATGGAAGGAACATAACGTTGTGATATAGTGTTTTCATTGATGTCAACATTGTTGTGGATCATTATAATTAATCTTGATAGGTTTTGGAGTTGATAAGGAAGACATTATTGCATAATGATTTGGTCTGGTAAATATGAGTTATGTGGAAATTTGAATAAGTGACAAATTTTCCAATACATTGTAATAGTGTGTTAGTTTTTGGGCCCACACCACTCCACAAATCAAGATAGTGCTTTGTGCCTCTAAAATTATTTTGGTGGATGTTAGATGCACCTAAATCCAATATTTCACCTTGTTTGGACAAATTGGTTGAGATATATTAGTAACAGAGTTCGGCCTAGTAGTTCATAATTATCTTTCTATACAATGTGTTTTTGTAGGAGAATCTACACTTCTTCGTAGATAAGTTTTTTGACTTGTGGTGTTGAAGATAAGTTGTTAGATGTCAGTTGAGCATGAATTCTAGATGGTATCAACTCTTGAGGTCCACGTTTCGATATGTGGATACACAGTTGGAGGATTTTTCTTTTAGGTCTTATATGGAGTTGACCTAACACATTTGATGTTATGTGAAGGGTAAATAAGTGTTTTTGTCTTACGTGGGGTCTATTATAGGTCCATTCTGACCTATCTTGAGGAGTTTTAAGTTTTGAATTGTGGTGCATTGTGTGGATGAAATGTTTTGGAGCCAACAAGTTATAGTTTGGGTATTAAATCTAATCAGGCTGAGCTAATTGATGTTATACTTGATGCAGATACATAAGTTGGATTATTTTCAATGTTTTCTAGTAATGAATATGAAATGAATTGTATTTTATGTGAATTTGAGTAGAGTAGTGCGAAGTTAAGTTGAAGATTAGAATTGTATGAATGAACAACAAGGTAGAGTGTTGAATTAGAATCAAACAAAGTTTTTTATTGTGCTTCAATGGAATTGTAATTAATGCATACATAAGATAAAATTGTAACAGTTCAAAAATAGGTTGTGATCCATGATGCATAGCAGGGAGGAAAATCCTTTTAACAAATCAAAATTTAACCAAAGTCAAACAATTCTTGCTTATTCACCCATTTTTGACTCAATATTCCCTTCACAAAACACTTGGCTCTATAAAGGCTCTACAAAACACCCAAAACTGCAATCAGATCACAAAAATCTTAATGAACCCTCAAAACACCTGGAACATCATAAAAATGATATACTCAAGCAAGATAAGGCCTCCTACAATACTGATCTCTCATTTCTCCAAACGTTCACTCACAAGAGGCTCATTTGCTTGTAGTATTCCAAAGGCACAAAATCGGGTACAACTTTCTGACCAATGTGAATCTCCAAAAATATAATGTAGTTTCAAGTACCCATTAAGGCCTTCTTAAACATATCAGGAAAAAAATATGCTTGCTTTGAAAAGTATCCTCCTAAACTTGACTATCCTATAAAAACAAAGCCTGATTAGGCTTATTTTCCAAAGTGACTCTATTAAATCCTTCACCCAAACCTCCAAACTCTATTCCCACACTCTCAACAGGTTACAAATTCTCAAAATACACAATTTTCAACAAGGAAAATTCCCACAAAGACATCAAACTACAAAACCCTCATTTAGGCTTGTTTAGGCTAGGTTTCAAGGGGGTTTATTGAAACTTCAACTTCCAGGCCTTATTCCTCCTTACCAATTCCTCAAACACACCAAAATATGTCTGAATATGCTTTACAAACTATCTCCCATGCTTTACTGTTTCTATTTCATCAAACTACCATTCTTAGCCACCATTTTTGGCTCAAAACAAGATTGAAATCACCTAGGGCATCATTCCACACTCAACAAACGACCTTCCCTACCCCTAAAAAACACAAAAACATAAAACCTATACCTAATTGAGACATTCTACTGAGTTGTAGAATGTTGTACTGGGTGGAATGGCCTAAAAACCCATTTTGTTACTCCAAACCCTCAAATTCAGGGTTTACAGGCCGCCTTTGGTAAATTACTTGTCAAATTCTTCAATCTTGAAATGAAACTCAACCAAATCACAACCAAAATGAAGCTAACACATGCCTCTACCAAATACAATAGCTTTTAGAACATTATTGCATAGTACATACCCGTACAAAGGTCTGCAACAACAAATTACCACTAATTTTGGAAGGAAAAACAGTACTATATTATGACTTCAACTTCAAAAAAAAAATTCCAACCCCTGCCTCAAGGTTTAAAATCATTTTAAATGTTTTCCACACCAAAAAAATGGAGACAACTAAATTTTGAACTACTTGATCCTTCAACTTCCTAACTCTTTCAATTCTGCACTTTTTTCAAATGACAACTTTTACAAGATTTAGCAACTTTTATAAAATGACTCCAAACTTACCAAATGGACTTGTTACATTAGAAGATGGTCTATTATGACCTTATTATACTAAGTAAGACTGAAAAAACCTAAAACCTATCATAAGACCTCATTTACATCAATTGCCATGGTGCCCCTGCACCAATCCACCATCTCTCTTCTATATTTTTCTCTATGGACAATGAGTCCACCTTTAGTGAGAATTTCTATAATATATTGTGAGCTAACCATCACCTTGGTTTTTCCATTTTAGATTTTCCATATAAAAATCATGGTCTTCATGTGTTATGTGATGTTGTGGATGTTTTCATGCTTTGTTTTCTTACCATAGTTGAATATGCATTAGTAATTAGATGTTTGATGTTTGAATGGTTTAAGAGAATATTGATTCACCTCACCCCCCCTTAGTATTCTAGATGTTCAAAAATATGTGTCAGAGCTTGGTTCCTTAGAAGGAGCTTAACCTCTTTTAGAAGGTCTTGGAGATTGAGCACGTGGCTAATAGAAAATTTCCTATTCATCTGGAAGAGATTCCTACTATTGAGTTTATAGAATATTGCATGCTTGAAAAAGATGGAGAATTGAAAGTTGCTTTTGAAGATCTAGATAAAATATAAGGTGTGAACATAGATATAAAGGAAAATGTCAAAGAAGCGAATGAATGCATCAAAAAATTGAGAGTACAAATCAAGAAGTTGAAAGAAAGGCATAAGGAAGTCAGTGAACAGTTGAAACAAGCAAATGAAAACATCATGAGACTAAAAGTGCAAGTTGTAGAAAAGAAAAGAATTGAAGATTTCTTGATGCAATGGTGAAAAGAAAATCTAAGGAATGCATAAGGCTTGAACAAAAAGTGGTAAATTTGAGATCATATATGGAAACAGAAAGAAGTCATGAAAATAAATTCAAAATAAGTTTTACAAGACTTGATGAGATCGAGTATTAACATGGAAAGAAATAACATCAGAGAGAGATAACTAAAGTAGAAAAAAATTCCAATAAAACTATCTATGATGTTATCTGATAATCAATAGTAAAAAATACTACACTAAAATGTAATATTTATTAGAGTAAAGTTCTGAGTGAGCGAACAAGAATAAGAAAATTGACTCTTTAATATGAATTACCATAACGCCTTGCACATACTTACAATTGTCATACACCGACATTTCTGTAAGATAAACTATTTTTCATATTTAAATTGTTATTTCTGTAAGAAAAATAATTTTTCATATTTACAATTGTCATTTCTATAAGATAATCCATTTTTCATATTTAAAATTGCATGTCGTTGGACATATTGCTGTGGACATGCATTGCGGAACGCGAAAATGTTTTATATCTTAGTGAAACATTGGATTGGTTGTTTATTAATTAGTTTCTTTGTATTTTAAGTATATGAAATCAAATAATGTTATAATATATTTATGATGGTATTTAAAGATGTTAAAATAAAGGAATGAAAGCATACGTATATTTTATATTTTATGTATATTAATAAATTTTATATAGTGATTAGTCTAATATATGATATAAAAAATGCAGTGAAAATAGTTAGGAAAAAATAATTTAAAAATAATTAATTTTAATATTTTTCATTTTAAGAGAACAATTTTGATGTGATTATGGATGGAAGCCTTTATTAAGAGACACCCAAACTTATAGTTTTACATAGTGTAAACATAGAGGCCTTGAAGTCATAAATTACATGATGAAATCTATAGAAAAATTATGGATTTCCTTTTAACCTTTCTCTAGTGTGTACTTCCTTTTATTAGAATTGTGAAAATCATGAGCCATAGGATCAAACAAAAAACAAAGATACCTTCCACGCAAGAGAGCTGCAAACAATAATATGCAATATTCTTCAACAAAAAAAAGGCTATAAAATGAACCTCAAGAATCTTCAAGGAAAACAATAGTCCTCAAAAGTCGAGGGTTCTATCAAAAGTATCAAACATATGATAATAAAAATGAGGGTTTCCTTCTATATAAGAGTAACCCTAAATGATAAAAGGATTAGATCATGACAACTATCAACATCTCATACAATGACATAGAATGATCTAATAATAGCTCTCTAGTTAATGTAAAAAATTACTCCTAAGTTTAGCTTAAGAGCATTAGAATAAATTAGACTAATAATTAATTAAATATTAATTAATTATTAGCTAATGCATCATTACTCTAACATCCCCCCTTAAAATGAACTTAGGCAGTCGCTAAAAACCTTAAAAATAGATTACATGATGGGTCTAGGCAAACAAGGCCTGGGGAGGTACCTATGTACAAACAAAAGATCTATTAAAACATGAAAAATGAGAAAACATCATGGGAAAAACTCCTCTCCGAAAGAGAGAAAGGTGAATAAAGGAATGAAAACATCTCCAAATCAAGGTGAAGGACTAAGAAGCCTCTATCCAAAACAATGTAAGAAAAAAAAAGGAATATGTAGAACATCACTAAAGCACAAGAAAACTATAGAAAACTATCAAAATATGATTCATATAGTGCCTCAATGAATAATATCTAGGAGTAGGAATGCAAGAGTTTTCATATCGTAAATGCTCCATCTCACCGAAATGCATGGGTAACCAACTGTTGATGTACACTGCATCCACCTACTACATAGGAACAATCTCATATGGGCTTATTGAGTTAAGTACAAAAGTGGTGGAGCCTAAGTTCCACCACAACTTTCTTTCACATTTATTTTAGATACCTCATCTTTTAACACTTCATATTAAATATTATTTCTATTGCTTTGTCAATATGTGAATTTATTTTCTTTAGACATTGATCTAGTTCTATTTTATTGTTATTAGTAGCACATACGTTGACGTTCTTTAAATTTTATTTAGTAGCACCCACCTTGTGATGATATAATTCCAACTTGTCTACTTTCTGCATTCTTATGTGGTGTCTTTCTTGATGTTCTTGAGTTCTATCTTTTGACATTTTTTTCTTGCTCCTCTCCTACATGTTCAACTATAATATTTATCACCTGAATTTCATCTTTAATCTCTCTTAATCATTTGTTATCTCCTTTAACCATGGGTATTAAATGATTTAGTGTTTCATTAGTGCTTTATGCATCCCATGGTATTTTGAGTAGGTCTACTTTGATTGATCACATATTTAAAGTGATCTCTTTTGAGATACCCCCTTTCTATTCACCATCCCCTAGGTGTCTCACCCCCTCTCATGAGGCTAATACCTAAGAGGATATTTTGTATCTCTTACAAAAATTGTACCTTCCATAATATTTTTGATTTCTACACATTTTAATTAGAAAACTACTTTTTTCTCTACTGCTTTATGTTGGACGTTTGGAGAGATTGTTGAAGTTTATCATTGATGACATTGTTTGGAAACATGAGCATGGAAGGCACATAACATTGTGATATAGTGTTTTCATTGATGTCAACATTGTTGTGGATCATTATAATTAATCTTGATAGGTTTTGGAGTTGATAAGGAAGACATTATTGTATAATGATTTGGTCTGGTAAATATGAGTTATGTGGAAATTTGAATAAGTGACAAATTTTCCAATACAATGTAATACTGCGTCAGTTTTTGGGTCCACACCACTCCAAAAATCAAGATAGTGCTTTGTGCCTCTAACATTATTTTGGTGGATGTTAGATGCACCTAAATCCAATATTTCACCTTGTTTGGACAAATTGGTTGAGATATATTAGTAACATAGTTCAGCCTAGTAGTTCACAATTATCTTTTGTACAATGTGTTTTTGTAGGAGAATCTACACTTCTTCGTAGATGAGTTTTTTTACTTGTGGTGTTGAAGATAAGTTGTTAGATGTCAGTTGAGCATGAATTCTAGATGGTATCAACTCTTGAGGTCCACGTTTCGATATGTGGATACACAGTTGGAGGATTTTTCTTTTAGGTCTTATATGGAGTTGACCTAACACATTTGATGTTATGTGAAGGGTAAATAAGTGTTTTTGTCTTACGTGGGGTCTATTATAGGTCCATTCTGACCTATCTTGAGGAGTTTTAAGTTTTGAATTGTGGTGCATTGTGTGGATGAAATGTTTTGGAGCCAACAAGTTATAGTTTGGGTATTAAATCTAATCAGGCTGAGCTAATTGATGTTATACTTGATGCAGATACATAAGTTGGATTATTTTCAATGTTTTCTAGTAATGAATATGAAATGAATTGTATTTTATGTGAATTTGAGTAGAGTAGTGCGAAGTTAAGTTGAAGATTAGAATTTTATGAATGAAGAACAAGGCAGAGTGTTGAATCAGAATCAAATAAAGTTTTTTATTATGCTTCAATTTGGAATTGTAATTAATGCATACATAAGATAAAATTGTAATAGTTCAAAAATAGGTTGTGATCCATGATGCAGAGCAGGGAGGAAAATCCTTGTAACAAATCACAATTTAACCAAAGTCAAACAATTCTTCCTTATTCATCCATTTTTGACTCAATATTCCCTTCACAAAACACTTGGCTCTATAAAGGCTCTAAAAAACACCGAAAACTACAATCATATCACAAAACTATTAATGAACCCTCAAAACTCCTTGAAAATCATAAAAATTATAGACTCAAGCAAGAGAAGTCCTCCTACAACACTGATATCTCATTTCTCCAAACGTTCACTCATAAGAGGCTCATTTGCTTGTAGTATTCCAAAGGCACAAAATCGGGTACAACTTTCTGACCAATGTGAATCTCCCAAAATATAATGTAGTTTCAAGTACCCATTAAGGCCTTCTTAAACATATCAGGAAACAAAATAGGCTTGCTTTGAAAATTATCCCCCTAAACTTGACTATCTATCAACAACAAAGCCCGATTAGGCTTATTTTCCAAAGTGACTCTATTAAATCCTTCACCCAAACCTCCAAACTCTATTCCCACACTCTCAATAGGTTACAAATGCTCAAAATCAACAATTTTCAACAAGGAAAATTCCCACAAAGACATCAAACTACAAAACCCTCATTTAGGCTTGTTTAGGCTAGGTTTCAAGGGGTCTTTATTGAAACTTCAATTTCCAGGCCTTATTCCTCCTTACCAATTCCTCAGACACACAAAAATTTGTCTGAATATGTTTTAAAAACTATCTCCCACTTTTTACCATTTCTATTTCATCAAACTAGCATTCTTAGCCACCATTTTTGGCTCAAAACAAGATTGAAACCACCTAGGGCATCATTCCACACTCAACAAATGACCTTCCCTACCCCTAAAAAACACATAAACATAAAACCTATACCTAATTGAGACATTCTACCAAGTTGTAGAATGTTGTACTGGGTGGAATGGTGTAAAAACCCATTTTGTTACACCAAACCCTCAAATTCAGGATTTACAGGCCGCCTTTGGTGAATTACTTGTCAAATTATTCAATCTCAATGAAACTCAACCAAATCACAACCAAAATGAAGCTAACACATGCCTCTACCAAACCCAATAGCTTTTAGAACATTATTGCATAGTACATACCCATACAAAGGTCTGCAACAACAAATTACCAGTAATTTTGCAAGGAAAAACAGTACTGTATTATGGCTTCAACTTCAAAAACAACATTCCAACCCCTGCTGTTAGAAACCAGGAATCAGTTGCTAGACCAAAATACTTCCAGAAGAGAGATAATGGCGAGAATGCTTGCTATATCAATATGAAAGATTGATTGATGATTGAATTAATTACAAATGTGCAATATGAGGCTTGCTTATAAAAGCAAGCATGCACAACCCTAAACCTAACTTGAGCTAAAAGATAGGTCAATTAGATAAGGATAACAAAATGCAACCTAGGACTTAAATAAAAGCCTAAGTAAACTTATGAAGATGTAATTAAATAGTGAATTACACCAACACCCCCCATAAGTGCAACTTAGGGAGAAGATTATAATGCAAAATACTATGGGTCCCAACAACTAGGCCATGTTAGGTACCCATTTACAGTTGCAAATGAAATGCAATCTCTCATAAAGCAGAGAAAAGGGGAAAAACCAGTGGGAAGAAAACCCCTCTCCAAAAGAGAGAAAACTAGAAAAACAAGCATGACGAATGTAAACATGATGTATGGAGGACTCAATGATACCCCCAAGGACTAGATCCATCATAAATATACAATAAATGACCCCCCCGTAAGAGGGAAGTAGAGAGATAAGATATCCCCTACATTCTGGAGAAGCTCCAAAGCCAATGAAGAATTCCTGAAAACAAAAGATGACCCAATGTCTGCAAGCAACACATCTCCCCTTAGGAAGAAACAAATCCATAAGCTAATGAAGAAGCCACTCCATATCCAACTGAAAGGGGGAAGAATGAATGCTCAACATGTATGCCTATAAAAATTGAGTAGGAGCCTCCAAGCTTGAATGAGCCACAACATAATCATGGTCAACCTCAACCAAGAAACATGAAAAATCAAGTGATGGAGGAGACTCGTGAATATCAATCTCCAAAGACAAAGAAGATGGTGTAACAGTTGTGCTAAAACTGTCATCAAAGAGGAGAGAAATCCCCTCAAGTGTGTCCTCCAAATCTGTAATATGAGTCTCTAGGAACAAGGTAGAAATCCCTGTCAAATAATCATCCCACAAAGAAAGATATGAAAAACTATGATTACCCTGCTGAATAGAATCAACAGTGGCTGAAGAAGCAGGAGGTGGAGGAGTAGGAAGCTCAGCACAGGTCTCTAAAATACCAAGGTGTAGATGATCAAACTTCTCCTC
Organism: Sequoia sempervirens; assembly: GCA_007258455.2. NCBI lineage: Eukaryota > Viridiplantae > Streptophyta > Pinopsida > Cupressales > Cupressaceae > Sequoia > Sequoia sempervirens. The sequence continues at coordinate 14,277 of VDFB02300603.1, read as the reverse complement.
ACTAATATGGGTCACACTCAATGGAGTGTGTGATGTAGTCAAAGGAACATTATCAGCTTCTGAAGAAAAATATGAAAAAGAATATACTCGAGATGAATGATCAACCATCCTGATTGCAACAATATCCCTAGTCTCCAAGTCCCTTATATACACCATATCAGGAGTGAACTCAATTGTTTTACCTTGACCCCCATGAGTAATTTGATAAATAGAAAGGAGATTAGTGGTCAAAGAAGGAACACAAAGCACATCATTGAAAGTCCCTTCCCCAATACCAATAGAACCCTTCCCACTTACTATCATGAATGTATTGTTACCCATCAAAATGTGAGGTGAATTAAAAGGCTCAAAAGAAGAGAACATTTCCTTTGAAGATGCCATATGATGAGATGCCCCTGAATCAAGAAGCCATCCTTGAGAATTAGGACTTGTAGAGGCCAAGAGTGCATGCCCTTTCATATTATGTAGCCCAGAAGTGGATGTTGTGTTCTCTGACTATGATGATGATGTGGCTGCCGATTGTGATGGTGAAGAAGTAGAAGACACTGATGAGGGCAGCTGGATGTTATTCTTTTGAAGAAGGTGTGTGAGTTCATCAATCTTTTTATTATAACATCTATGCTCATCATGTCCTAACCTTTTGCAATATGCACATTTGGACTTCTTCTTTTTGATGATTCCTCTTTTGAAGAGGATGAGGACTCAGGAGTGCCATGTGAAGGAGAATCTTTACCTTGCTCATTGGACTTGGTTTCCTTTGCCACTTGAAGCCTTTGTATCATTCGTAATAAGAGATTGAGATGTTGAAGACTTCAATGTACCCATGTGCATCAACTTTGCTTGTTCCCTTGTGAGCCGTGCAACAAATTCATCAAGAGAAGGCATTTTATATGTATCGCTAAGAGCATCCATTGTAGCATAGAAAGTAGAAACAAACATAGAATATGAAGAACCAAGCTTAGCAAGAATATAAAGTATCATCTGTTCATCCTCTTTAACAACCCCACATTTTGATAACTGCAATCTGAGAGAGTTGAGCTTAGAGAAAAAATCTTGAATATTGTCAAAATTCGAAGGATTAAGACTCATTAGTTCATTTTACAATTTAAATTTCCTTAGCTTGTCTGGCTTACCAAAGAGGCTCTCTAAAGTAGTCCAAACTTCATGAGGATGTGTGCAAGACTCAACATGATATCTAAGATTTGGAGAAATGGACAGAAGAAGATTACCAAGGGCTTCATCTCTTCTATCAAACCATTTTCTTTTCTCTTTTGCTCCCTGTGGTTCTGGATCTTGACCAAAAGTGATTCGTTGCAGCTTCAACTTTAATAGTAGCAACTACATCTGAGATTTCCACTCATGATAATTAAATGGAGTTAGAAGTACAACCTTTGGAAAATTCATGATGAGAAAAGAACAACAAATTCCTGCATAAATCAGAAAGCAACTCCTTTGTTGCAGCTTTGGAGATGAAAAAATTGATGCAAAAAATTTGGGGCTGAATGGCCGTTGGCTTTTCCCTCTTTTATTTTGGAAATAAGTTTTATAGAAAACTCTTTGTTTTTTTTTAAATCCTCCAAAACGCGTCAGCTTTTTGAAAAAAAAATCAATAGAAAGCATTTAAAAAAAAAAAAAAACTTGCCCTCCTTTTTGAAAATACTAAACAAAAAATAGGGAACATATAGCCATGCAAGATGTAGGTAGATAAACTTTTTTTGTTTTAAAATAAGTTGATAAACAAGGAATCGGTACCAGTCAGAGACTTGGACAGCAACCAAGATCCGCTGATGACGATGCAAGGTACTCGTACCATATCAAAGCTAGCAACCTATGTACCAACATGTACACTACCGATGGACCCGCGATGAAGACTGCGATGTACCAACCGATGACAGAAAATCTCAGACAAAGGATGGCCTGGTAGTGGCTAGCAAACGGTACCAGCGATGACTAATTTGACAGGTCTGCATACGCCGACGACCAGGCAATGAAGACCTTAGGTACCAGGAATATGCCAATGTAGGATCCAGTCGAGGTATATTGACGGTGCTATATGGGAAGAGTAGTGAATGTCAGCCCCGAAATAGTTGATAAAGCCAACGTGGATGTACGCAGACTGCAGCGGAGTAAAGATTGACTGCTGATGGAGGGTTGTCAATGGATCGTACCCACCAATGACAAATGAGTATGCCGATGCACGATGAAAAGATAGCTACAGAGGTACCTTGAAGGCAGCGATGACGGATCTGATGGGTCCTTATGACAGAATGGTAGCTACCGATTGGTGGATGTACGCGGGTTGTAGAGGAGTAATGGCACTGGCAAGGATTGCAAACAAGGGCATGGGTAAGTAAATATCTCGGTACCTCCATCACCAACAAATCTCTATTAAGCTGATATGGTAGGTACAAAAGACAATGATGACAACGGATCTGACCATGACCAATGAAAAAATGTACCCTGCCAATAATGAATATGCAGGGGTCGGATCTGATGCAGAGGATAGAGAATATTCTCTGTTGATCCAAATATTTTATAAAAGCTCGCAGATATTTTAATCAACCCTTGACATAATAATATTAAAAATACCCCAAATTGCAGAATATTTGCCCGATGATTAAAGAAAAATTTGCCCCAAATTTTTAACACAATATCGCATAAAATATTTCTTAAGATATTTTTTTGCAAAAAATGGAAAAATTGTACCACTGAGAAGATTGTTCCAGCAAAAAAAATTTGCTTCAAAAACAACTTTACCCAAAATGGACGAATTTACAGTCAAAATTCATCTGCGGAACCTTTTGAACTCAACCGTGAGGTTATTGAAACTCCAATCTGCACCCAGCAAAAAAAACTTCAAGCCAAAATGAAACTCTCATATCTGGGAAGGAGCCCGCAACCCTGGAAGCTTTGATACCATGTTAGAAACCAAGAATCAGTTGCTAGACCAAAATACTTCCATAAGAGAGATAATGGCGAGAATGCTTGCTATATCAATATGCAAGATTGATTGCTGATTGAATTAATTACAAATGTACAATATGAGGCTTGCTTATAAAAGCAAGCATGCACAACCCTAAACCTAACTTGAGCTAAAAGATAGCTCAATTAGATAAGGATAACAAAATGCAAACTAGGACTTAAATAAAAGCCTAAGTAAACTTATGAAGATGTAATTAAATAGTTAATTACACCAACACCTGCCTCGAGGTTTACAATAATTTTAAATGTTTTCCACACCAAAAAAATGGATACAACTAAATTTTGAACTACTTGACCCTTCAACTTCCTAACTCTTGCAATTTTGCACTTTTTTCAAATGACAACTTTTACAAGATTTAGCAACTTTTACAAAATGACTCCAAACTGACCAAATGGACTTGTTACATTAGAAGATGGTCTATTATGACCTTATTATACTAAGTAAGACTCAAAAAACCTAAAACCTATTATAAGACCTCATTTACATCAATTTCCATGGTGCCCCTGCACCAATCCACCACCTCTCTTCTATATTTTTCTCTGTGGACAATGAGTCCACCTTTAGTGAGAATTTCTATAATATACTATAAGTGGTTATAATATATTGTGAGCTAACCATCACCATGTTTTTTCCCATTTTATATTTTCCATATAAAAATCATGGTCTTCATGTGTTATGTGATGTTGTGGATGTTTTCATGCTTTATTTTCTTACCACGATTGAATATGCATTAGTAATTAGATGTTTGATGTTTGAATGGTTTAAGAGAATATTGATTCACCTCACCCCCCCTTAGTATTCTGGGTGTTCAAAAGTATGTATCCGAGCTTGGTTCCTTGGAAGGAGCTTAACGTCTTTTAGAAGGTCTTGGAGATTGAACATGTGGCTAATAGAAAATTTCCTATTCATCTGGAAGAGATTCCTACTGTTGAGTTTATAGAATATTGCATGCTTGAAAAAGATGGAGAATTGAAAGTTGCTTTTGAAGATCTGGATAAAATTGAAGGTGTGAACATAGATATAAAGGAAAATGTCAAAGAAGCAAATGAATGCATCAAAAAATTGAGAGTACAAATCAAGAAGTTCAAAGAAAGGCATAAGGAAGTCAGTGAACAGTTGAAACAAGCAAATGAAAACATCATCGGACTAAAAGTGCAAGTTGTAGAAAAGAAAAGAATTGAATATTTCTTGAATGCAATGGTGAAAAGAAAATCTAAGGAATGCATAAGGCTTGAACAAAAAGTGGTAAATTTGAGGTGATATCTGGAAAAAGAAAGAAGTCATGCAAATAAATTCAAAATAAGTTTTACAAGACTTGATGAGATGATTGCAGGAAAAAAAGTTATCTTAATGCAAAGATGGCTTAGGATTTGAAAAAGGTGAAAGGTCTAAAGCAGACGAGACATCTAATTTAGAAGAGAAGATCAATGAACCAATGAAGATTGAAGACAAGAAGAATAATGGAAAGATTTGGAATCAAAGAAATGATGCTAGAAGATCTCTAGTTAGACAACCAAATTCTCAAAGGTACCCATATTTCAATGACTTTTGTTATTCTTGCAAGAAATTTAGACATAAAGCAATGAAATGTAGAAGCATAATGACTAAAAATGTTTCATCCTTTACTGGTCAATGTTTTACATTCATAATATTTGGACATAGAGCAAATGAATGTAGTCTGAGTCAAATGATGAATGACTATAATAATGGTAGAATGATTCAGTATTTCAATGGTTACTATTATACATGCTATGGATTTGGAAACAAGGCTAATCAATGAAGATCTAGAGTTAATGGAAGCAATACTATTTAGAAGAATGTCATATGTCACAATTGTAGTAGACTTGTACATATTGCTAAATTTGGTAGGAGAAAAAATAGAAGGAAGGATAATTCAGTAAAAAAGGAATGAACTAGTTAAAAAGGTTGATCCAGTTGAAGTAAAGAAGGAAATGGAAAAGATTTGGAGAAAGAAAGAAGAGACAAAATACAAGGGATGTTTTGTACCATCCTCTAATGCAGATGTTTCCTTCGGAAACTAAGCCAAGATCTATGGCTTAGGGGGAGCTTTAATGGATATTGTTGATCGTGATATTAGTCACACATCAATAGTGTAGATAAATCCTCATAGATTGACTGCAGGAACCTATCTTTACTTGAAATACTAAACCAAGGAAACCTAAATCTCAGGTTGATTGAACTTAATCCCAAGGCTTGTTTAAGTCAGGTCTTGACCATACTGGGTTCGCATTAGGGTTCGTTGTGACAATGCCATTAATCACGAGGGGAAAATGGTAATTTACAGTTCTAAAAGGAATCATAAGGATCAATAAAATATATTCTTAGTCCGGTCATCACACAATTTCATCAAATCAACAAATATGCAATAATATTTCATGAATTTCAAACAACTTTGTTATCACTTAAGTAGATTTAGCTTTAAGCATTCAACAATATGATGGAAACAAAATATTTGCAATAAAATTTCTATTCATTCATATCTCTTTTGGAATATTTTCTAAAATTCAATATCTATACTAAAGTAGAACATCAAAAGAAGTTGAAAAGTAAAATTGATCCAAGGTATTATCAATGCATGCCCCAAGAATTAACCAAATCAAATAAACCACTCTATACTTCACCAGATCACTTCATAACTAGGCATAGAATGATGTAATATTTTAGAGAAAGGGAGGTTTATTTGGACATCGGGTAGGTTTTGCATGCAACCTTAAATAGTGCAACATACAGTCTTGTCCAACTAAACAAACAACCAACTACAAAGCTTCCATACTAGGCGGTAGCTTTCAAATTAGCTTTGATATTGATTAGCTTCTATCTGCATACAAGTTTTTAATTTGGAATGATTCAAAAAATAGGAAAAAAAACAAAACTTAAAGAAGTTTTGGCTCTTCCGACACCCACAAATTTTGAACATAACTTAAAATGAAACATCTCTCAGCCTTTTATAAGAACAAGACACATGGAGGATAAGAAAAATACATGAGAGGAAATCCATGGGATGAGTCACAACAAGGTACGTGGAATATGAAAAATGGTAGGAGAATTGCTATGGAAGTCAAGAAATGTCAACCTTCTTAAGCAGTTTGAACTCTTTTGGGTCTTTTATCTTTTTACTATCACTAGGATAGTAACATGAATTCAAATAGGATGTAGGAGCTTTCCCATATATTTAGAATAATTTCTTTATCATTCTACTCCTACATTCTAGTTCTACCTTAGGCTTAATACTTCCGTGCACGAATCACACTGGAGGTTGGCACATTCTTCTGCCTCATTTGTAATACCAGGATCACCAGTATTCTGACGTACTCAAGGTACTCTGTATGTAACCTCCCAGAATGTATCGCTCGATTTGGATATGATTCTATTCATGATTCAAATTTGTCTGACTGTCCATACTTGAATTTTGCATCACAATCTGCTTCTCCTACAAGCACAAATACCATACATTAAATCCCTTTTAAAACATTCACAAAACTCTCATGATTTAAACAAAACCATTATTAATAAACCATGATTTTAAACTGATCATGAATATCATGGTTTGAACTATTTTAGCAGAGTTGGCTTTCTATTGACTAGGAGAAATGTTTTTGCTCTGCAGTTCTCTGATGTTTTGTTTCAGGTCTTGTAGATGTGGAATATGTCTTGTAATGGTGTTCTCTACGTTCTAGGAGAGATAATCAATGTTTGGTGTTCCAGAAGTTGAGTTTGAAAATTGTTGTGTGAATCTGTATAGTCTGAATGAATTGTTGGAAGGTGTTTCATGTTCGAAGGTTGTTACACTTGCTCCAGATGTATTTGGAAGTATCTAAGATGTGTTCTCGTGCATGTTGAATCGTGTTACATCATCTGCATGTTATCTTGGAAAGCATGTACTTCAATGTTGATTTGTGTTTTCATTAGGTTTGGACGACCTAGTGTTCACACTTCATATGAATAATTAAATTTAATTAAGGAATCATGTGGTTGATCTGAGACATTTATTTTGGTCTTGGTTAAGTGTTTAATTGGTCCACTCTCATTCATTTCCACCATGGGAATGCTGAGTTGCCGACCTAAATTGAAATTATGAATTGAAGTGTATGTGACGAACCTTGGAGAAATTTTCTAAGGATGAATATGGTATAAATGGAAGTCGAGTTGCGAAGGTTTAGATGATGAAAATTAATGAAGTAAGCCACAAGTGAAGAATAGAATTGTGAAAAAGTGAGTTGAGGCAACAATACTTCATTGTGTTAGATTCCTGAAGGAAGTGAGCTGAAGGTTTCTGTAATCTTCTGATCAAGGCTGTGGATGTGTGTAAATTGATGTGGTGGATCTTTTGTTTTCTTTTGTATCTATAGGTAGTGAGCCTCCCTATTGGACAATGAGTCCTTTCTGTAGGGAGTGATCCTTTGTATCTGGACACTAAGTCCTATTCTGGGCAGTGAGCCTTTGGAATTGAGCCCTTGGTATTTGGTTTTTCTATCACTTTAGACTATGAGTTAATCCTCACCATGGTTTTTCCCTTATTGGGTTTTCCATGTAAAATCTAGCGTTCATTGTGTTGATTTTGCTTTATGTTATTTACATTTCATGTTCATACTTAATAAAAAAAATAGTGTTGTTGTGAAATTGATAAGTGTTGAAGCTTTGAGTTTAATTTTATTGACAACTAATTCGCGCCCCCTCAGTTGTCCTACATGTTTTAACAGTCTACACTTTCTTCTTCTCTGATCTCAGGTTTTGAAACTTTATGATTTGGCCTATAGGTTAGTTTTTCGTGAAGATGACAACTTTGCAACTTTGCACCTCAAATGATCTTCAAGTCTCCAACATAAATCTACAATCACAAACACAAAAAGGAAGAAAAACTTGTTGATTGTTAATGAATGGGGGTTTTCCTTGGTCAAACCCCTTGTTGGTAATTAAACCTTGAAATGAAATGAAATGGAGGGAAATGATGAGTGAACAACATGGAATGTTACAACTCACCAAACCCTTGTTATGAAGTGCTGCAATTATGCTTGAAATGGCTGCAATGGATGTGGTTCTTGACTTTTGCTTGAAGGATATAGATCTTGCTTGAAACACTTACTTGAATCATAAACCCTATGTCACAAATGTTAGCACAATAACAAACATGAGACAACAATATCCTTGATATGATGCTTGAATCTTGAAGATGGCTCCAAATGCTTGATGAAATGCTCTTGAATGCTCTTGTGAACTCAATTATGCTATGATGAATGCTCTCACAAAAGACTTGTATTCTTGGATATGAGAAATGAGAAAAAGAACCTTGTATTTATACTTATCCATGCTTAATATCCTAAAATTACACCACCCCAAGATGACATATGAATTCATTAATTAAAGGAGGCTATATCCCACCAAAATTTAAAATTAAATCCCAAAAATACCTTAAGGGGGACTAAGACACCCTAGGTGGTGTCTTAGTACTGAGGCATGACACTTGGGGCACAGACTCCAAAAAGGGACCTCTTTAAGGCACACTTAAAATTAGGGTCCCAAGACCTTTGGGGGACAAAGACGCCCTAGGTGGCGTCTTAGTCCAGACCCAAAAATCAAGGACACTTAGACAAAATCATTATATTATCATTTATCCATTGATGATTGTGAGGATTAGCCAGAAAAAGATGTAATTCACGAGGCTTGTGGATGCAAAATATGACCAATTACTTCAACATAAATAAGGATAAACAAAGCAAGGCGGGCCCAAATGAGTGTGAAAATGGAAGGGTATGCATTTTCCTACACTACACTAAGATTCATGTGAAATCTAGATCAGGGCCTCGAAACCTAGGTGGGACCCATACGCCCAACGTGGTGTATGAGTCCCAGATCGCTAAATCTGGGCCATACAATCCAAAAAAACATAAATTATGATTGGGTGTTGGTTTATGTTGGGATTATCCTCTGAAAGATGTATTAAATAAGGCTTGTGGATGCAAAATAAGGCCAAATAAGGTATAAAGAAGCCAAATTAATTAATAAAAAATCCTAGATTAGCGTGAAAGTGTAAGAAAACACTTTACAACACCCTAAATAAGGTAGAATTAAGTCCATTTAGTTCACAAGTGCCCAAACAAGTGTTAAAATGTAAAGGGATACATTTTTCTACACTACACTAAGATAAAATTCATCATAATGCCTGCGATATTTTATATGGCACTACTACATTCATTCATAAGCTAAAATTTTATGTAAAAGAAAATTTAGTGAAGTTGAAACATCTTATTTATTTTTAGTACTACCTCTTATAGAGGGTCATAATGGAATTTGTACAAAAAGCTAATATCCTAGATGGATGAATTAAAAGTTCTTGTCTCCTTTTTATTGATCACCTTTTCCTAAGTGATAAGGTTGATCCAATTTTATTAAGTCATTAGATTGATAAATTTTTGATATAATGGAAATAAGGGGACTGATAACTTCATCAAGGTGACTAAGGACCTGCCATGTATGAGACCAACATTAACAATGCTAAGGTTATAGTTGAGGTTAGTTTTCAAAAGGATTAGGAGCGGGACCATTGGTTGAAATGATACTTCTATAAGTCTAAGTTAAAATCAAAATTGTCCCCTTCTTTTTGTATTTTTGTAAGAGTTTGATTTAATGGTGTATTTAAAAGATCTTGGTGAGAAAAATACATGATATAATATAATATTATAATTACATTTTTTTAAATATACTATAAAATGTCTTTCTATTTTATTTGAACACTATCTTCACTACTTTCTAGGCATTTTAGCAAATTTGACAATCCCCTAAGGTCACATTTATTTTGATTGAGGTAAATATCTTTCCTTAGAGCTATGAATTGGAATACATTGGAAGGGCCCAAACCCAATTACAAAAGAACCAAAGGGGTGAACAAAACTCGTCTCATAAGAAGAGAGACAAAAATACAACAAAGACTAGAAATTTCTTTTGATTGGAGCAGAGAATCAAAAGCTGGTTTTGGAATAAACCTAAAACCAATAATAAAGTCAAGAAAATTAAGGCAGTTTGAAGCCAAACTTCACCAAAGGCCTATCATAAGAGGGACATGATGAGAATTGAATTTCCTTCCATTTTTTGAAAGATAAAACTAATCCAAAGGAATCATATAGGAACACCATCAAGTTTCCTTTCAACATTGCATGGGGATGCTTTGTGATCTATCACATTAGTTTTCAACACCATCCTAATATAATGAGTTTGAGGACACACCACAGTACAAGTATTGACCTCATTGGAGTGTACATAAACATAAAGATCCTTGCATACAAAGGAGAAGATCCCAATATGGTGGAATTGGTACATCCAATAATTTTCATATTGAAGATCTTCCTCCCAAACACCAAGCATGGAGCACAAATTAACACTATTGGGAAATGCGAAATGAGTTTTGACATAGAGATAAAATTTAGAAAAAAGAAACCTAGTTCTAGATTTTATGACATCATCAATGGTGATAAGCTAACCAATATCAACAAAAATACCATAAATGATACTTTCATCGCATAATTCCAAAGGGAGATCTATGAGATGAACCAAAATAAGAGCCATTCTAACCTTGGTAGCATCAAAATTAGTAGACCATCTTTTTAAATGGAGAAATATCTTACAAAAACAATAGGGGCTTCCCTAGAGAAGTTTGGTACATCCCTCAATGGAATGGAAGGATAATAAGAGGAATTTGTTCATGAAAGATGCCACATGTATAGGAGCAAGCCAACATTCAAACGTCAATTTGTGAATAATATTGATGCTTGGTTTATGACCAAGGAGCCTCCCAATAAGGGAAAATTGTAAGTGAGCAGAAGCTCTATCCACCCATACATTAGGAATAATCAGAGAAAATTCCCACAAGAATTGAGCTAAAATAGGAACTTGAGTATCCATAAAAGGGATGACATCCCCAACATTGCACCCTTGCAACACACTTTGGTGAGAAGGAACACAAGGGACACCTTAAAAAATGGCCTCAGCAATAGAGAGAGAAATTAGGGTCAACACGTGGGAAGGGAACCCCATACCTAGGCCATCCTTGGAACAAAGAGAGGACCTAAAACCTTTTGCACTCAAACCAATAACACAAACAATAGGTTGGGGATCATTGATTGTTCCCTTGTAACTTTTTGTGGGCTTACATCATTCTAAGTGAGATCCTCCAAAACCCTAGAAGTGCTAACAAGAGGAACAATAGGGGTCCTATAAATAACAAGGGTAAGAGGAAAAGCATTCTCACCCAACACCATAGGATTTTTGGGAGGGGGAAGCATAAAACCCCTCGTAAGAGAAAGCACTAAACCACATGACCCATAACTAGCAAGAATAGGTCGGTATGAGGACTAGCATACCTAAGAAACCTTCATTTGCACATCGTATCACATGTCCATGAGAAATTCCTCATGATGGTTTGAATCAGACAAAACATGCATCTAAAGGGCATTTTTCTATGCTTCTAGCCACAACGCCACGATTGGGAAATCATCATTGTCCTAAAAAGAGTTGAAAAAACTTGTCGCATCTCCATCCTCATCTCCATCATCCCCTTCCTCATCTTCATCCTCACTTTGGCTATGATTAGGGAAATAAACACGTTTCTTGCACCTGCTTCCTCTACCACTCCCGTTTCTCTACACCATTATTACCCCCTAAGGTCATATTTGTTAACTTTATATTAATAATAGTTATTGTCCATTGAAGAATGGTTTTAAATTCTTTCATTATTAATAAGTGGAAGGGCATGATAAATAGCATGGCCAAGAAGTATGGTTTGTAAAGATTAATTAGAAATATATTTAACTGTCTAAATTCAACAAGATAAAATAATTTTTAAATTGATATGTAATTTAGGTCTTCTACATTATTTTATAGGGTAAGTGTAAAAAGACGAGAGACCAAAAAAAGATCTTAAGTGACCACTTTTTTCTCATATCTAATAATAATATATATATTTATAATAAAATAATCATAATATATATAATAAAATAGAATATATTAATATCTTAGGGACAAGACTTTTGCAGTATTATAAAGGAAAACATTGGGTGCGAGTTAAAAATTGTTTTCAGCGTAGGCGAGGAAAGTTTCAACGAGCCGAAAATTATTTTTTTTCACTATATGACAAACAAACACGCTATTTCTGACAGTTGCATTTGCAGGGCGGCTGGACTTTGTGAGACCTAACGGCGACTGTTTCGATCACCTAAGCTGTTTACAGCAATATAAGTCAATACAAGTTTCACATGATTTTTCCCATTCGGCAGCCTAAATAGTATTATAAACACGTAAAGCATTACTGTTAGTCAATACAAATTTCACGTGGTCTTCCCATTGAACAACCTACGTAATGGACACCATAAATAGCATTGTAAGCCCAAGAGTGAGTGTATACATTCCTAAGTATTAAGATTTTCAATGACGAGTTTGAAAGGAGATGACAGTTGTTCTTCTTGTGAAAATTCTATTGCAGTTACTGATTATTAATCTCCTATCTAATACATAGATTATTTGACTCTGAAAAATTAATTCTCAGCAAATATCGAAAAATAACACAACTGCAACTTCACCAATAAAACTCACAAGAATAGAGAAGAAAACATTCAATAATGAACACAATATTTTTGGACAAATTGTCTGTGGAAAAACCCCGAAGGGAAAACCACTACTGCAGATGAGGAATTATATTAAACTTCAGCAAAATTAAGGAATACAAAACTGCTTGCCTCTTACTGGCAGAGCTCCGGCAATATCCTTCTCCGGAAATTCTTCCCTCAATTTCTCCTGCTGAAATTCCACAGCTGCTATCCCCAACGCTATCACTGCGCCCTTGCTAACACTGCAAGACTATTTGCTCTCACTGCAAATTTACTTGCTATCACTGCAAGTCTTTCTCAACTCTATACTTGTGTTCTCCAAATGCCCATTGATCCCCTTTTATACTTTTCTCATTGGAAAACCAATGGCCATGATTTAATCTCAATTAATGGCTAAGATTAAATAGACTCTAAAAACCCTAACTAACTGGATTCTAGAAGTCTCTAGGGGAATCAATTTATTTAATTACATAATTATCTAGACAACTCAGCCCTTTCTGGAAGTCTCTAGAAAATAATTAAATAATTAAATAAGCACTTCTTGGGAATGGAGACACCTGTCCAAGCTACATAAAAATCAACACTCCCTCTTAGCGAGGAAGGTGTTCTGCATGACACCCAACCTATCTCTGAAGAAGATGAATTTCGCCTTCCCCAATGCCTTAGTCAAAATGTCTGCTACCTGCTGATCTGTAGGTATATACTATAGCTGAACAATCCCGCGCTGTACACAATCTTTGATGAAATGATATCTGATGTCTATATGCTTAGACCTATCATGAAACACCGGATTCTCAGTCAACTTGATGCAACTCTGATTGTCGCAGTGTATCACCGTAGTCTCAACCCTCTGACCAAACAAGGCCACTAGCAACTTCCGAAGCCATATCGCCTCACACGTCGCCATGCTAGCTGCTATGTATTCTGCCTCTGCAGAACTCAAAGCCACATACTTTTGCTTCCTACTGTACCAAGAGACAACTCCTGATCCCAAGCTAAAGCAACACCCTGAAGTGCTTTTCCTATCCGTTGTACTGCCTGCCCAATCTGCGTCAGTATAGCCTATCAACCTGATACCATCACCTTGAGCATATTTGATTCCATTCTCGATTGTACCACGCAAATATCGCAACACATATTTTGCTGCTGTCCAATGCACTCTCTTCGGCTCGACCATGAACTGACTAAGAGAGTTTACTGCAAAGGATATATCTGGCCTGGTGTTGACCAAATACATGAGAGACCCAATCAACTGCATGTATAAGGTGGGGTCTACATCCTTCTCCCTGGATGTATCTACCTTCTTCCAATTCGTGATCATAGGAGTAGACATGGCTCTACAATCTTCCATCTCGAACCTCCTCAAGATTTCGATGCAGTATTTCCCTTGTCCAAGGAAAAATCTCTCCATCTGTCTGCCATACCTCCATGCCTAGAAAGTAGTGCATAAGCCCCAAATCCTTCATCTATATCCTCTAACTCTCAAATGAAGGTCCCTCATTTCCTCTATGAGTCTCTAGCGGAAACCTCATAAGTCATTCACATAAAGAACAAGAATGAACCCCACCCCCAACCACCAAGTAGTAGAGGTTAGCATCCTGGGCTTCACCTTCACGGCCCATTCCCCGCAAGTATCTATCAATGTGCTCATACCATGCCCTGAGAGCCTGCTTGAGT
>VDFB02300602.1:0-20034 GCA_007258455.2 Sequoia sempervirens | reverse complement strand
TGAATAAATAGACAAAAATGATCAACTTAGTATTTCGTTCATAAGTATTAATTCATAGCCATCAGTGCTACCTGCACCAGTTTTCCCTCCTCCTCTAAAACCTTCATGCTCCTAAAAATTAAAAAAAAAAATCTTGCAATGATAACATCACCAAATTTTATGAATACTATTCATTAATTCCAATGTGCCATCACAACATACCCTAACATGAAAGCAAGTCCTATTCACTAAGGCAGGCCAACTGCACACTAATGACAACAACTGATGACAATCACAGAAGAAAAAGGGGCAGAGCAATGAAGATTAAGACTGAGTAGGTGCTCAGGAAGCTCATATACAGCTGAGAAAGTGAAGAAAAAGACCTTCAGATAGAGATAGTGAAGCAGGTCACATGAAATGTTGGAGAGCAACTGAAAGAATGGAAGACTTAGGAATCCACGAGGAGTGAAAGGCCCTTTTGTAATAGGTGATGAGGAATAAAACATTAAAAAGAAAGGTTGGTGCCATGGGCAAATCAAACCAGCACATGCATTCTTGGAATGGTCTTTTCAGTCCTGCAAACATACAGCTAAAGTCTAAAAGACTATCTCTCTCAATGTTGGACTTACTGGCCAAGCATAAGTCTATCTGATGCTGACCTTCCCCTGACCTTTTGTAATGTGTGCCAAATGATTCTGTGGGAGACATGAAAATGATAATGGAATACCCATTTATCTTTAATGGATAAATTTCAATTATCTACTGTTTTGCAAGTTAATTTACTGTGTTAGAAACATGATGACAGTCCTTTTAGCAAACAGTGGGTTGCATAATTGAGAGGAATCATCTACAAATCGATCAACTACCATTACGTTGGAACGTCGGTGGTAGACAACTCATCTTGCATGGTCTGCTGTTAAGATTACTCTTTGCATGTATTAGAATCATCTCTCTCAAACAAAAATTTATTATCTTCTGATAGCATAACCACACGTTCTTTGTTTCATATAGAAAGCCAAACATTTACGTACTTTCTATTACATTATTGCTATCGAAAATTATTAAAAGTTTGGTAATGTGCAACGTGCTCATTTATTATTTGGCCCCAAGTTTAGCAACAAATATTATCAAAATACAAGAGAGCCATAAACCATTGAAGTTGAAAGGTTACCTGATTATCATCATCCCCCACTTCCCATCTATCCAATTTGATTTTATATAAATGTCTATCGACATATTATTAGTTTCTGCATGGAGTGTATTATTTGATATTTTTCAATTTTAATTAGTTAATATTTTTCTAACCAATTATAAGATTTTTAACTTTGGAATTTTTCTAAGACATTTTCTATTTATAATTTTTTTTTAAAATATTCAACTTATTTTATGAAAATTTATATTTAATTGTTTTTAAAATTTTATTTGTATTTATGAAATTATATCTAGTATTATATATGGAGAAGTTCAGTTGTGAACAAAAATTTAGAAATAAATTTGTTTCATGCATGTTTCTCATGTGAATATTTATTGCACATAAAAATATAATTAATAATTTGTATTGAAAATCTCAATTTAGACTTTGGGAGTTTAATTGTTGAAGTACAGTAAAGGAAATCGTTTACCATGTTGAGATATATAGGTGAACTATCTTGGGAGTCAAGCTAGCACCTATGGACTTGACTATGTATCTATCGCTAGGTGAGATGACTACTACTCTATCTTTCACATTGTCAAGCTTTAATCAAATTCCTTAGTGGGTACAAAGCCAATTTAGATGTATCTTTTGATTCAAGTCTAGACTTTTAAATGTATTTAATGGGTTTAAAATTAACCTTTCTTGTGATGGAGATAGAAGAAAAACACAATCAATGCATATTATTATGTTAATGGTTTGTGTCTTACCTCTTACATCATTAATTCAATACCACATCACATTGCTATTTGTTGTAGTAATTATTCATCTTATTAAGGAGCTACATATCATTAAGATTATATTTGAACTTCATGTAGAGAAACTTGATATAGAGGTTTACTTGGAACATTTTAAAGAGATTCTAATTCAAATCTCTTTAAGTTATCACTATTCATTTTTACAACAACAAAATTTTGGGATCAAGAATCTTTGGGAATGTTTACAAGAGCTTCCCCAAATTTTCAATCACTATAGGTCCCACTACTAGGACCTCCAAAGGTGCATATTTCTTAATTTGTTTTTTTCTTAAGAATCCTTATAAATGAATGCAAGGAATTATATGCACAAAAAGTGGCACACAAGGATTAATGACTAGGGTGTCTATGGTTATAGTTAATTTAACAAAAGGCACACAATAGAGGTCTTTGTGGGTGAGCAAGTGAATGGTTAGTTTGGTTTTGGGTTTCTTTGGGGTGTCATAATAAACAATGGGTAGGTGTTGCATGTTGCTTGGATTGAGGTTTAATCTAGTCTAGATGACTATCTCCTAGTTGTTCCTCTAAGACAATGATTTGTTTAAAGAATAATGTAATGGAAATAAGAGAATTTTTTTCTTACAACTCTCTCACTTGAAATCTAGTTTAGTCCCATAATATTAAATTTCTATGCTTGTCATGAAGGTTGCTTGACAATTTTTTATTTTTTGTTCAATATTTGATGCTTAGGAGGTTTTCTTTGCAATCTTTTTGTTTTTTTGAGTTTGACTTGCAATGTGGTATGTTTTTTTTGTTGATTTTTTGATTATATATCAATTTTGGTACTTTGATGTTTTAATGAGAAAACAAATCAATCTAATGAAATAATCTAATTATTTCAAATTAATTAAATAAAATTAATTTAATCCTTGCTAAATACAATTATTATTTATCTTTTTGTGAAATGGATCAATAAATACAATGCAATAAAGACTTTTTTTTTTTCCAAAATAAATGAAGTTCATCTAAATTAATTGATTACAATGTATAACTAATTAATTACACTAATGAGTGAAATGATTTTTATTAATGTAGTGCAATTCATTAGTTATGTAAACTTAATTAATGAGATGTACCTAAATTTTATTTTCTATAAAGATATATATATTTTTTTAGAAATTATACAAGATGTTATAGACATATGCATAAGGAAAAAATGATCAACAAACAAGAAGAATTTTAACTTGTTAATTTTTCACACAGAAAAATAAGTTTTACTTATTCTAAGCATAAATAGTAGATAATTTAATCAAAAGCTTTCTATTTGATTAATTATTGAAGTTTTCTCTTTAATGAACCTAAAGTAGACACGTCTTTTACTTCTTTGGATTTCTAAAAGGATGTTTCCAAAAAAATCCTTCACAAAATATTTTCTTGAGAGTTTGATAATGAATGGTTTTGATATTGTGAAGAGAAGTATCTTCTTTTTATAATTAAAAAAAATCTTGAAAATAATTATTTTCTTTTTTAAATAGATGTTTTTTTACTAAAAATATAATAGAGAAATGAGTATAGTCAAAACAAGAAATAAAGAAAGAAATGACAAAATCCATAGATCCTATGTTATATCTTTCTTATTCCAACAATCCCTACACTAAGAAAGAAACTACAAGTAAAATAAATAATCTATTCTAAACAAGGCTTCTCTAATATATGGTAAAGAATTAAACTATTTACAAGTCAGTTTTTCTTTTATGAATTTAGGTATGCTACATGTGTAGAGCAAGCTTGGAACTCCTAATAATATCCTTAGGAATCCCTTCTTCAATTATATTTCTTTATGAGAAATTATATGAGTCAATCTTCAAAGGCTAATGGAGAAGCAAGCAAAGATGCAAAGACTTGAGTTAAATGATCGCTAAATGTGTAAAATTGCAAGTAAGTTATGGAAAACAACATAGCATAATTAGCAATAATAACATAGTGCTAGCTACAAACTGCAAATATCAAAGACGATATAATTGGCTTAGATTGACCATTTTTTAAGCAAATGATGATCACAATCATGTATAACAATAATAGATCTAAATTGAGGCTAACTATAGGAAAGTTAACCAAACAAAGGAGAATATGCATGTTGAAACGAAATCACATGCAATTGAACTAAGTGAATTTTCTATTTGTATATAAATTTTCCATTTTCAATAGTAAATAATTTTTTGGGACAAATGAAAAACTATCATGATAATGATAACATAGTACTAGCTACAAACTACAAATTTTAAGGACCATATAAATATCTTATATTGGAGGATTTTGTAAGCAAAGGATGACCACAATCATGCACAACACTAATAGATCTAAATTGAGGCTAACTATAGATAGTTAGCCAAATTAAGGAAAAAAAATGTTTTGAAATAAAATCACATACAATCAAACTAAGTGAACTTTCTACTTTATAAATTTTCTACTTACAATAGTAAATTATAATTTATTAGAGAAAATGTAAATCTATTACACTAATATTGATGATCTAAATGTTGGCTTAGAACAAATGTGTCATGCAAGACCACCAAGTACAAAAGTCTTATAGATGTGATATAAATTTAGGAGTCAAAACCTAGGATTATAAGGTCAACTCATTAACTAGATTCTACCTAAGCATAATTTGATATGGGTGAAAAGGAAAAGAATGAGGAAATAAACTAACAAAATTAAAGGCTTACACTTAATAAATTCTTTCTTATAAGTATAGTAGAGCTTTCTAACAAACAATATAAAAATATTGGGTTCTCCCTCTTCGGATGTTTCACCTGTGGAGGATGTCCCTCCTTTGGCGGCTCCTCCCTTGGCGGTTGATTCTATCCTGGCTCCTCCTCTGACTTTCCCTTCCGTGGTACCTACTGTTGTTGATGTCTTGACAGACCCTGCCAGTCCCTCTTTGATCGATTTTTGTGTTCCCTCGAGTGCTCCCGTCTCCTCTTTGCTGTCGACTCCCTCTTTGCGTGATGGCTCCTTGCGGATGGTTGTTGAGGATCCGCTCCTCTCGCCTCGCTCGGTGGACTTAGATTCTGAGTCTTCCTAGTTTGTTGTACTAAGGAAGAAGAAGGGACTCCCCAAATCCGTTGCTTCTTTGCGACCTATGGTGATGGGAGTCAGATTGGTCCCCTTAGGTTCTGGGGTTGTCTAGTCCTTGTTTTCTGTTCTACAGCTCTGTTTGTCAGCTATTTCTGTGTTTCTCCTAGTTCATGTTCTTGTTTGAACTAGCTCCTTTTTGGCCCTTTGGACTCATGTGTGAAAGGTACAACACCCTGTAAATGTTGCTTATCTTATCAAAAACAATATAAAAATAACAAAGATTAAAAATATAACATATATACATTAGACAACTTTTACACATTAAAAAAATTAAAACTTCTAAACTAATTTCTTATATTAATACTTTTAAAAATTACCAAAAGATTCATATATTGCTAAATTTCTAAGAATTAATTATTTTTAATAAGTTTTAACATCTTTACTTTGTTAGAAATACAAGAACAAGAACAGGTTGACAAAAATGAGAATTTCAAACAATCTTTGAAAGAATTTTCTATACATTAGTTATATGTTGATTATTATTTAATATATTCCCCTCTTCCATCCAGAGCAATAATTCTCATAGTAGTTTAATTGTTGTTATTGGAAACATCATTTATCCTTTCATTTATTACAGGTTATTAGTTGATTGCATTTATAGCTCATAAAAAAATCCATACCATTAAAAGAACTGAAGATCAGATTGTTTGTTATCTGAGCATTATCTAACTATGCTGTAATCTGCTATTTGTAATTTAATATTGTTTTAATCCAATTAAGATAAAAGAAAAAACAACAGACACAATCAAATAGATCTTATTGAGTTTAGATACACCTGTTCATGACAGCCAGTCCATAGATAGCTGAAGATCATGGATTGAAAAAACTAATGGAAAAATTAGGCAATTATTTGGGCATTTTTTAATGGCATTCTACTGCAACACAGTAACAGAAGTGAAGTTATGGCATGTAGTGCCCTCCAGTTGTTGCTACTATGTGTTTAGATTTGCTTATGATGTTTGACAGTATCTTATTATGATAGATCTTGATACCTTGTTATTATTTTATGATCGTTGACATTAGAGCGATGTTGATGTTATACTTTGATGTGATGATACTTTATGTGTTGCTTATGATTTATGTTATGCTTATGGATTAACGTAGTTGCTATTTGGAAATATTGATGTACATTTATATGATGATTTATGGATGCTTTATTCTTGTCAGTTTTGTGTGACTGTATTGGTGAAGAGGACGAGATTACATCACTCGCATGCGAGTGCCCTGTGATTCACGATTTCTCTTCACGGTGTGTCTACTATGTTTATATGCATGTTCGACATTCGTCTTGTTTGCATGATTGCAGGTACAGACATCGTCTCCACTTGGCTTCACAGGTCTGAGCGTGTCCATTTTTCCAACGGTTATGTTGATAGGGAGATAGTAACGGAGTGGCCTTGTCAAACCACAAACCCAGTCACAGTGTGTCATCAGTTCGTGGTTGGTTGGTTGTTGTGTCATGTCGTCTTTGGTTGTTTGATAATTTATTATCTTGCGAGATTGTTTGTGAAAATTAATGTTTTAAATGTTAATTTATGTATTTTAGATTAAAGTTGTTAAAAGTTGTTATTTAATTTAATTAATTTAATTCATCTAGTAATTTAATTCTTTTGATTAAATTTATCTTATTAAGTGGATAAATCAATTAATTAAATTAAGCTTGTTGATTAAATAAATTAATTAATTAAAGTTTTTTTGATAAAGTGCATAGTTTAAATTATTTAAATTTATTTTGAAATTATATTGTGATTTAAATACTAAAAAGGGGATATTTAATTAAATGCATTTGTTAATTTTAATTGTGCAAATTTAAATTAAAGAAAATATATATATTTTAAAAGAATTGTTTTCTTCATGTTTTGAATTTTGACTTAGAGTTTTAAAAAAAATGATCTTGAAATGAATGTTGAAGTTAGAACTAATGGTTCAATTTTGATTACATGCAAGATAAGTTGTAAATGCATAATGAAAATATCTTGGATTGAAAAGATATCTTATGTGACAAGTGTTAGTTAATTTATGAAGGGATTTGATTTGGGATTATTTTACAGAAAGAATATTGGGATTAATTGGAAAGAGGAAAAATTTGTTTTTTCACGGGAATGGTTACAAGGTTCTTGTGTGAAGTTCTTTTGTTAAAAAAAATATTGAAAAAGTTTACAAGGAAATTCTTGACTAGATTTATTTTTGTACATCTTCTGGAAAAATAAATCTTTGAGAAAAACTTGGGAATTGAAATACGAAGGCTCAACTTCATTCTTCATCAATTCAAGCTTGAGGATCTGTACAATTTTGTAGAAGCTTTATTTAGATATTGTGAAAATGAAAGTTTAGAAGATCTGTGTGTTTCATGGAGGTTTTGATTTAAAGTTTTGAAGGGATGTCTGTTAAACCTGTTGTGAAAATTTGGAACCTCTGTAGAAGGATTGTTAAAATCTTAGATCCTCTGTAGGGAAATGAATTTAAAACGATAGGAATTTAAAAAAAAAAAGAAAACAATAGATAATTTAGAAAACCTCTGTAGGATTGAAAATGAAATCCTTGATAAAATAGTAGATTTTACCTGTTGAAAAATTTATATTAAAAAAATAGTAGAGATAGAGGGTCACTAAATTAATCATAACTCAAAATGTACGAAATAGGTATGGTTGATTTGTTTATATGTTTTAAAAAACTTGGTGGCGCACCTTCAGTAATTTTTTTAGAAAAACCTAGATCTGAAAACAAAAGTTATTGAAGTCGCAACATACTAGTTTTATGATTAGTATTGTTTGAATATGGTAAATTATTTTTAATTAATTAAATAATATATATTTATATATATGTATAATTATATGTATTATACATAGTTAATTATATATATTTAAATATATTTATTTAATTGGCTATTTTGATATAATGGATGTTTTAAATATATATATTTATTTAAATATATTTTGATAATAGATGTATGCAAATGCATGAAATAGACTATTTATAGAATGTCATAATTTAAAAGAGAAAATTGAAATTTAAAGTAGATGTTTGATAATAAAATGATTTTATTAAAAAAATGATTTTAATTAGGTGCATGAAAATGCACAAATAGTTATTTTAAGATGAAATGATTTTAAAAGAGAAATGAATATTATGTATTATTTGGTGTATGCAAAGAATGGATAGTTAAAATGGAATGAATTTTATAAAGAAATTGTTTTTATTGTTGTGTGTATTATTGTGAAATTAGAGTTAAACTATTAGTGTTAATTTTCGTATTGCTTGTAGATGAAATTAAATTAAGTTGATTTTATCATTAGACGAAATTGAGAAAAATTGAAGGAAAACAATTAGCTTTAGTTTCTTATTGAAAATGTAAATGGAATTATGTATTATTTTGATTGTTTGCATGCAATATGTAATTGCCTTATTTGGATTTAAAATATCCTAATATTAGATTTTATCTTGTGCTTGGAATTGTTTTAAAGTTATGTTTCTCTCATTCTCGTTGTTGGGGAAAATTGAGTTATTGTTTATGTAAGACTTCTAGAGGTGTCTCCTTTGTGGTGAGGGTTGTATCTTGTGTTGGTTTGGCTTTTGAGTTTACTTGGGTAGTGCACTTGGATATAGTCAGTTGAACATCCGGTTACCACGAACGGGATGTATGATATAGTATGGATACCCGGTTACTATGAACTGGTTGTGTGACCTTATGTTTTAAGGTTGAGAAATGTTATTAGCATTGTGCACCTTGGTTACCCATAGTATTGTGGATTTGAACTTTTTGTTGTCTGTAGGAGGGTGGTTCTTTGTGGGGGTCCGATGCACAAAGGGGCGTTAGAGTAACTCACCTAGGGTTTAATCAAGTGATAATTTAAAAGAATTAATGGGGAATTTTCACACTGATAAAGATAATGAATTCCTTTCTCATGGTTCATGCGCTTGTTAAGGATTGAGATGAGACGAGACACATAGTTTGTATGAGGGTCCGGTTGCCGGAAGAGGCAAGCCAGGGTAACCCAGGATAGGGGTCTGGTAGCCTAGGAAGGTTGAGCTAGGGTAACTCATAGCAAATTATGTGTGACACTCTTCCTATGAAAACAATCAGACAGTTAGTGTGTGGTGTACATATGATGTACTTGATCTTTGTTATCTGGAAGCAATGTAACCATCTTGTGAGTTTTGTGCTTGTGTTGCTTAGAAATGTATTTTCCTGTGTTTAAGGGTTGTAGGTTTGGTCTTGGAAACTCTTTTACTATCTCCTAGCACGGGGGGAGTGGACCTTCGGGTACCACACAGTTGGGAGGAAACCGTGCTATTTCTTCCATTGGGTTCTCTCACCAGTGTTGCTATTCTTGGATAACTTTGTTTGTGGGACAGGTTCCTATTTCTCTCGTTCATGTTGGCGAGTATTTCTTGATGGAGAGCTCTTGTGTACCAGTGGAATTGTTTATTCTTTCATGTACTCTTTTGTAACAGTTGTAACCTTGTAAATTGTATCACTCCTCAAAGTGTAATCAAGGAGCGCCTTTGTAATTTGTAATTGTAAATCTTGTGTTTAAACTATCTCATTTGTGAATGAGCATTGTATTGTAAAATGAAATGAATGTAAGATGTATGAAACAGTATCACATCTTTAGTATCTTATGTGTTGTAATTTAATGATGATGGATGTATGTACTTTATTTATGAGCATTAAATGCATGTGATGTTGAATTGTATTAGTTAGACTTGTACTTTGTTTAAGCGTTGCCACGATCCTTAGAGAGTGTGGGTGCTAGTGTAGCGTAAATCATATGTTTAATATCACTTTAAGAAGAAAAAAAATTGTTCGCTTTCATTTAAATGTGTTACATTCTCTAGGGTTTCAGGGTGGGAATTATTCCTTTTATGACATGACATGATATGGCATTGTTTTAAGAGGAGAATCACATTATTTGATGCCCAAAAGTTCATCAACAATCAATAGTAGAACAAATTCACTTATGTGTGACTTTTTGAATCTTTCATGTTATAAACATTGTTACTTTGAATCTTTATTTATTTTTTAAATAAAGTTGGATATCATAATGGTAAAAAATTGTATATTTTAAAAATAATTTAGGTTTATTTTGATTTGTTCAGCTTAATATGCTGGTTGATGTATAAAAAATATATTTTTATTTGAAATTTGGTAAATAATTTGATTTTAGATTAAATTTTATTTTCATGTACTATTAAAGATCAGTCGTGATTTTTATTTTATCTATTTGTTATGCTAGATCAAATCTATGGCTGTAGAATTGGCCTAGGTTAGGTCTACAAGAACAAAAAAACCCTAACTTTTAAGTTCAAATTTTAAAATTGGGTCTATATTTCCACTTTCTAATTTATTGTTATGAACCAAGTAAAGCATGACAACATTTGAATTGCACAATAAGGTGTTGTATAAAAGACCAACCTCAATTCATTATTGGATAATCTAGTATCATATGTTATCTAATATCTCATACATGAGATCCATTACACATTGTATTATCTTTTAGTTTATATAAATCATGACATCAACACTCTAGAAATATTCTATGACTACTTGTTATATTTGGTCATTGTTCTATATAGTTGATGTTAATAATAAGCTTTTGGTCAAAGGAGAACAATCCAAGCCTAATAAACTCCTAAACAAAATATATAGACACAACTCCTTTATAAATAAAAGTTCTAGACATCAAGACAAGTAGATTTATAGCATTAGTTTCAATTTAGTTTAGAATCAGGGCAAGGTTCAAATCTATGTAGGGTTTGGTTCTATAATCATATAGAATAATTCTATACTTGCATATAAGTTAAAGTGAAATTAGAATAACTTAGGCACTAATTTCTTAGCCTCAAGGTAATCATTTGAAAAGTATCAATTTTCTAACATATTGACAAATCAATTGACAACATCTATCAAAATCAAATATTTATTGAATCTAGAACCAAGTATTAAATTATTTTATTCATTTTATTTTCATCATTTATTTTAGTAGCATTATTAGTCCTAGCTCTTTATCCTAGCTTAAATGTTTATTCATTGTGATTGAATCTTATTGTTTACCTAAGATATTTAAATGTATAAGGTGTGTTCTTTTCCCATAAATTAAATTAGTAAATATGACATTCTTACACTATAGGGTTTATTCCTTCTATATTAGGATTTTATAACTAATATTTATAGTTGTAAGCCTTTCATTTAAAATTTGATTACAACTTGGTCTACCCTTTATTGATGTCATTGCTATATTTTGGATTAGGGTTTTGCACTTTCATTATATGATATCTTCTTGATTGCTACTCTCCCACCCTTTCTTGATTTTTCTTCATTGTTGTACCATTCACCATGGATTTTTATGGCTCTCTATTTTGTGATTACCTTCATACATATATCAAGGATTATAAGTTGTTTTCACATTTTATTGCATCACATCCCTTGGTCCTTGATGATATTGCATGGAGATCCTTCTTCCATATTTTAATGATTATTCTCATGCTTTTCTTCCTTATCCTCCTTGACACACTTTGTTGATGTTTTTCCTTCTATCCTAGATGACTTTTCCTCATTTGTATTTATGATTCATGTGGATTAATCCCCTAGGGTAATGGATAATGATGTAGGCTCCCTACCTACCAGGAACAAATCTAAGGGAGATGATTTATGTGATGAGGTTTTCCCTTTCATAGTTACTCATGATGTTGAGAATTTTGATGTTATTCTCTCTACATGTGTCATGATTATAGTCCCATTTATACTAATAGAATCATATTCCTTGAGTGATTCATTTCATGGGGAGTCTAGAGATTTGTGTTATATTTTCTTCATGATAATATATCTTTAGCATCTCATGTTGATTATACAAATGTTCATGTTCATTATTTTCCTCATACTACATTATGTGATGATTTATTGTCCTTATTTAGGATTTATTGCTTGACGGATTTGATTGTACTAGTGATAAATCATTACCTATTAATTCATTCTTTATTTAGTTAATTATGCGTACTTAGATGATGATATCTGTTAGCAAGAAAACTAGGGAAACATAGACCAGAGTTCTGAGCCCCAAGTACTTTCTGAGCATTGTAGTGTATACCCCAGACTTAGTCATATAAAGGCAGCACCAATTGATTCGGACAAAGGATTAACTAATTCATTATACATCCGTAGAATGTTAGATAACATCATATAGATAGAATTTTGGTAATCAATATATTAATCATATCAAAGGAGTAAATTCATATATCTTTCCTTATACTCTATATATCTCTATCCTCTTCTTACATATACCCTTTTAGATATTTACAATTCCATATACAAATTTCTACATCTCTCTCCCTCTTACCTCTCTACACATTATTATTCATTTCTTTCTATATGCATATATCCATGGGATGGGACATGACCCATCTATTCTATCCCTAGCCTAGATGGTATCTTTTCAATCTTAAGGTCCTCAAGTTCTTTGCAACAAGATGTAGTAGGATTTGTTCGATGGTGTTTTTATTGTTTCTCTTTCTTGCCAACATCATCCCCACTTTCAAAATGTTGAATGTTCCTCAAGTCAATGCTACTCTGCTAGAAGGATATCCTTGTATATCTCCTTGAGTATAGAAAATGTGTTGTCCCATTGTGTTTTAGCTAAGTGCAGTTGCTGGGTCTAAAACTAGATATGTAGTAGTGGATTTTGAACTTGGATCTGTAATACCTAATGGTGATTGAGTTCGGTAGCTTTGCATGCTTCTTTTCCTTTCTATCAAATTATTTTCTCTTTCTTCAACAATTATCCCTTAGAATATTTATCATTTTCATAAAATATTTATACACACCAATAGGATATAGACTAAATATGGGTGATGAGTTTTATTAAAATAAATGATTAAATTCCTTTTTCAAACAATGATGGTTTGAATTTAAGATGGATTAGACTCACTTGGTAGAAATCATTTAGCCAAGTTACTAAAAATGATGTAGTTGGGTAGATAATAGTTTGATGTATTATCATTCTCTTTTATCAAAGAGAAATAGTATAGCCATGTTAATTCAATCTATACATGTCTTTGTTCACTCTATTTGAATGCACAAATTTCTCTCAACACAAATAAGGCCACACCAACAACTTTGAATGGTTTTATTGCCACAAGATTGGTTGTGCCATTGGAAATGTCACACAGGGCTTCTTCAATCATGGAGCACATAAATTCCCATGTAGCAACACTTAAAATAAATATACTAAGTTATGAATTCCCATGCAACAAGAAAATATGACTTTGATTGTAGTGATCTCTATGTTATGGTTATATGGTTTATCCTTTGTAGCAGACCTACTTATTTTCAATTGGTTGTCCTAAAAAAAATCTGCTCTGCTAACTGTTTGGAACAATGGCTACATGAATGAACCATGGAAATATAGTCTAACCTTGTTTAGTTGAAGCAAAATTTATTGAGATTGAACACAATTCAAAATTGTTGTATATAGAAATATGACTGATTGGACCAAACAACTAACAAAATACATACAGTGTATTTCTTTCATGATGCAAGTGTCCCTGACCAAGACTCCAAAAATAAGAGATGGATATATGTAGCCCCACAATGCAAAGTCATACAACCCTAAAATTGCACTCAAAACTCATGACAGGCCTTCCTTTAAAAAATATTTTGAATCATAAATAATGAATGTATTTTCTATTGAAAAATTGGATAATACAAGCCCCCATATTCATCTATAGGAATGTAAGTAGATCATCACTTTTCTCCCAACAATACCCCTCAAATTTCATGGTCAAAAACTCATAAAACTCATAAATTCTCACATTCAACAACTAGCTACAAGCAACATCAAAAGAATTGCAACAATACCCAAATCACTCAACCAAGGAATTTTGTTTTAAAATTATTAATTCAAAGTATAGAGAGTGCATTCCAAAGCAATGAACATCACACATGATTTTACAATATTTTAAATATAAACCATTTTTTCCATATTCAAACTTGCAATGTCTAAAAAACAAGTTACATGAAGCACTCTACCCACAACTAAACTCTACTACGAGTAAGATTGTTCAACTAACTACCAAAAATAGGATTCAAAAGATTCATAAACAACTACAAGCATCAAAAATTGCATTTCCAATCTCTGTTACTCCATCCTCTCTGCTCTCTAGTTCTTTTTCATTTTTATTCCTCTCATTTTCTTCATTTTACCTTCCTTTTTCCATCCTCAAGCTTGGGTATTTCCAATCTCTTTTAAAAGCTAGTTTCATTCAATTATTCTCTTTGTTTTTTTGTGCATCCCATTTCTCCATTAATCCCCTCTTATATTTTCCTAGCAAGAAATTCAAAATTCTTTGCTAAAATTGCCTTCTACTGTCTCACTTCACTACCTCCATTTCCAGGCATCCAGATTCCTCTTCTTTTTCAATTGATGTAAATTTTTAAATTCAGGAGGAGTTACAAGATGTCAAAAATGACCTTCAATTTGGTGAAGAAATATTCTATTTATGAGCCACTAAACACATAAAAATCAAACTTTTGGTGCCATCTATCGAATAGGTATTAGAATTTAACTTTTAATATGTTCAAAATGTGTGAAAAGTTCTCTAAAATCATGCTTTGCAAGATGAAAGATCAAACACACAACTCACAAAATAAATTAGAGGGAGAAAATCAATTTTTTGGTTGTGCAGGATTGTTAGTGCACCTACCATGTAAAAAATTGGAGAGCATAAATTAATATTATATTTTTCTATTATGAAAAATATATGAATCCAAAAGTTGTAAAAAAAAGAAAGATAAAGAATACACAAGGAAAATAAATAGTAGAAATGTGAGACAAAACAACACTAGTTTGAAGCAAAAAAGTTAGTGTATTACCAACTAAGAACAATACCAACAAAATATGAGAGGATTCATGGTCTTAAGGATGAAATTCTCCATTTGTGGAATTTTTTATATAATCATCGACAATAATATAAATACATTCTTCAGTAATGGGAATTGATATCTCCTCATAATTGTATGTCATAAAAATGACAACTATAATAAGTTGAAATTATTTTCTTACTATTCTTTGTCTTGAGAGATATCTATCAAAAAAATTGATGACCAAGAACAACATCTCTTGCATGAGATTGAATTTTGAAAGGATGTTATATCTATAAGCCATTTCATCGATCTAGCATCGCAAGTGGGGTAGACCCATAGAAGTGTGTCCCACTTGTGGGATATTAGAAATTTGCATGGTTGGGGAGAATATATTTAGCAAACACCTACATTTGAAGTTTATTCTTTGAATGAAGGTATCTTTTTTTAGAGATGGCTCCCTAATCACCTTTGATTGAAGTTCAACCTTCATTTGAAAGTCCCTCAATATTTTTAATATTTTAATAAATATTTTTAAGTCATGAAAAGGACCTTTGTTCAAAGGTACCTTACCTTCAAATGAAGGTCCTTGGATGTGCCTTTCCACCTTGGTCCTTAGATTTTTCTCAATGTTTTTTGTTTCAAACTTTGGGTTGGACTAACAAATAGAATTAACATGATATGATAATTTGTAGGATGGTAGCCCTTAGAGTAAGTTTTCCATTATAAAGTATAATTTTGACTATATTTAATTTGATTATTATATTTTTAGTGAACATTTTTTTTACCAGACATGAAGGTATTTGTTCCACACACATGAAAAAATAGAAAATAGAGATTTAAAACAAAAATTATCTATACCTTACATATTGATATCCTTTTTTCAACAAAAAAAATTGATTTAGATATATACAAAAGAATTATGCATAATAAAATAAAAATCTATCTAAATTATAAATAATCTGACCTAAAAAAAACAAAAAGTTATAAAAATATATGTGCACTAGTTATTGATGTTACCAATATGTACATTTAAGAATATATAATTTTATCTTTTTTAAAAAAAAATGTGATGTGTTATGGAATAAATATCCATTTTTAATTAAAAATAAGTTATTAAAACTTTACATAAAACAATTCACAAACAATTTTCTAATTTAAAAAAAAAAATATTTAGAATCTTCACATGAAATCTCAAAAATCACTAGTTTACATCATCTTTAATTTTTTTAACAATTTAGTTGTTATAGATGATAGAAGGTAAAAAATTGGTTTAAAATGTTGATTTCAATGTCCCACTTTGACCAAAAAGCAGAACACAATATTGTGGGATCACCTAGTGATTTCCTAACTATCATCACTCTAGAATTACTCTCTACTCCAAAATCATTTGCCTTTGTTGTGACATTAGATTCACTCAATTATTTTGATTGCATTATCAATAATTCTAGCACTTGGCCTTTATATTTTTCTTTTGTATTACTATTTCAAGTTTCAAGTTGCACTTAAATTGTTGTAAAAAATTGTATTGTTGCTAAAGAGCATATCTTTGATAGAACATGCTATTAAAAATTTGATCATGGTTATTTTTCAATGAGTAGTTAAATTTTACAAAGTTCCATTTTCCAATGATAATCTTTCAATTAAGTTATTTATAGTTCCTTGCTCAAAATTTTATTATTTATAAAGCCTATTTTTTCTTCTACACATGCTTCAAAGATTGAAACCCTTTTCATCTTATAAAGTGTAGGGGCTTACAAGTGAAAATTTTATTTCTAATGTTTTACAACACCAAATAAATCAATAATACTTGAGTTACACCTTTATTGTAATGATACACATTACACCTTATCTAAGTATATGATTTACTTTGGTCAAAATAAAATATATCTTATGCCTAACAAAACTGCTTCTCTAACCCTTTTTATATTACTCCTATTAGCTAACATACTTAATCAAAGTATTTTGATTGTCTCACAAACTAATAAAATTAAACAAACGAAAATAAACTTTAATCCAAACCCAAAAATATATTTCACAAATAAAAATATATATTTATTTTTTCGCTGGATAAATATGATTTAAGGGATTGCTCCCTTTCTTTTAAAAGTATAAATAAAACTAAGAGTTGATGCCCGGATTATTTGAAAAATCCAAACTAGTTCATCTTTAAGGTTTATAAACAAAATACCCCGTTTTGATTCAAAATGCTCTAGAAACATACATAGACCTTCATAATTCAATCTATATAACAATACAACTACTAACTATTTTTAAACAGTACTAGTTCACTATTCATCTTCTTTGTCAAAGTTATCATTCGGCAAGGAGAGCATCCACTCTATCCCTACCTCCTTGCTCAAACCCACGATTTGCTTTTGGAAATCCATGCCCTTTTTAACCTTGAATCACCTCTAAAACGGTATTGTTAGGTTTCTAGTAGTAATAAATGGCTTCTAAACTAAAAAAAGAAGCCATTGAATGAGGAAGCATCACCATTTCTAAGAAAACCCAAACCTAGTCT
The DNA here is from genome assembly GCA_007258455.2 of Sequoia sempervirens. Classification (NCBI taxonomy): domain Eukaryota; kingdom Viridiplantae; phylum Streptophyta; class Pinopsida; order Cupressales; family Cupressaceae; genus Sequoia; species Sequoia sempervirens. The sequence goes on along the minus strand of VDFB02300602.1, from coordinate 2,650 downwards.
AGCCACAATCACATGTTTTTCCAATGCTTTAGCCATAACATGGACCATTTCTTTCTCTTCACCTATATCTAACAATATTGCTATGAAAATGGAAGAAATGTCCATATTCACCCAATATGGATGCTTCATAATTAGAAATTCCTCACTCTAAATCTATTGAAACAAATAAAAAAACAAGCCAATCTGATTTTTAAACTTTAAATTAAAAATAAATATCAACCACAACATAATACTTCTTTATTAATTTATTTATCTCATTTTAAATGTTGAACTTGGAGCCAAAGCTTGGGTAAGTAACAAAAAATGAAATGTAGAAAGAGACAAAGTCGTAACATAAAAAACTACTTACCAACAAACTGAAATTTAACAAAACTGAGTTTAATGAAAAGATTTGACTATTTATTCAATTAACTAATAATCTCCTTTACGAAGGAAGGTCAGTGGCAAGTGCAACTGAAACCATATCCCATCCACAAAATGCTCTTTCAATTCTTCAAAATGAACTTAATAAAAATAAACAATTTGCTGATATAGACCAGTAGTGACAATGGTCATCAACATAAAGAAGCATATATTATAAAAATAGAATAAACATATAAATGTTTATTGTAGCTTAGATAAAATCTTGATCCCTAGACATATAAATGTTTATTGTAACTTGGATAATATCACAATCCCTATAATCCATTAGACATATAAATGTTTATTGTGGCTTGGATAATACCGCAATCCCCATACTTCATTAGAAATATAAATGTTTATTGTAGGTTGGATGATATCATAATCCTTATAATCCATTTAGCTATATAAGCTTCCGAGAGCAAATGAAAGCAGTACTAGATGTCACGGTCTCTAGTACACTCAGGAGACATGACTGGATATCTTACTCTGTCACTGCAATAGTTGTAGATTGTATACTTGTCTCTCACTCCTCTGAGTTTTCTCCACTGTAATCCATCCAAATCATCAAATTCCTTCTGATCCCACCACCTCCTGCCCAGTGTGGGGCACTGTGAATTAGCTGCAGATGCCTCACACCCATCAACGTGGAATCCCCTGTATGCTGCAACAAATGGTGCTTTGCTCCAGTCTGTCTTCTCAAGCCCCCCTCTTGTGGCCCAGTCATCTGCATTCCACAGGCTTGAGTAGATCTTCATGGGCTGATTAAATGGATACCTTACCCCCAAGTCGTGGCTGTTCTTGAACACTCTAATTGGAACATCATCTACAAAGAACCTGAATGCAGATGCTTATGTTTTAGAGAATTGAATATGAGCAATATTCGAACAGTTTAACACAAGGTCAATTGAGTTGAACAGGTAAAGGTGGAATTTGCTCAATCGAGGAACATAAACTTACACAATTTGATGCATGTTCCAGAGAACAGAGTAAGAATGGTACTCTGTGGTGGGGTCAAACCAGAGGTATATGCGCTGTTCTCTGTCCCCTTTCCCTCCGCTGAACACATTGGTTTGGAGAATGTATGGCTGCCCAGATCTGTTTCCTAAGAACTCAAAGTCTATCTCATCATGCTCTGAGGTCTGTGATGACAGCTGAAACTCACAAAAACACAATTAAATTGTCATGTTATACGTGATGTGGAGCAGAAGAAAGCATTGAGAAGAGTAGAACAAAGTTGTATGTTTGATAGTAATTACATAGAAAGCAGTAACAGTGCCTGCAGAGTCACCAGGAACCATCTTTATCTGCATACTGAAGTGCCCAAACAGGTATGTGCCCTTGGATTGGAACCCAGTGCCTGCACCACCTCAAAAGATAAGAGATTATAAAAGAGCTGAGTATCTGAATTCAAACACGATAGTAACATAAATCTGCAAATGGTGATGGGCGTGGCAGTATCAGAGCCAGAGGGCATTACCTGTCCATTTGTCCAGAGAAAGGGTAACTTCCTTTCCACCATCAAAGTACTTTATATGATCAGTAGCCCAAGTAGGGACATAGTTATTTTGAAATGGCACATCTATGGGTCTATGTGGTGAGGCAGCCATGGTAGCAGGCACCGCCACTGCTAAGAGAAGTAGCCACATTTTGAGCAGCATCTTCAGCAGAGCCCCCTCACTCTATCTAATGAACCTATAAAACAAAAATCACAATGCTAGAGTGAATGTAAAACCAACAACAGAATAATTGATTTACTTTCTTTCTCTTATTTTTCTAAAGCTTCTATAGAAAATGATATTCTTCTGTAGTGCATACCACACAGCAGCAATGCAAGAGAAATAAAAAGGTATACATTGCTCTTAACTTCTAGAATCATTGATGGATTTTATAGGTGTTCTTACAATGTTAATGAAACAAAAAATTGAATGCATAAATACAATTTAGCTCCCTTTGCTGTATTTTTAAATAGCCTGATACAATAGACTACTTGTCCCTACAATCTATAATCATATCTGATATTGAGATAGAGATTGAATATAATATCCTGCTTGCTCAGCAATTATTTTTTATAATCTACAGTGGCTTTAGAATAGTTTCCTATTTGTTTAGAGTCATGAAAGCTCAGAGGACTATATATAAGATCCCTAATCTTACAAACATTTCTGCTTTTTTTTACTCCAAGCATCATATAATTTATCATCAACCTCTCCAAAGCGCATTAAAACTTCAACATCAACACATTCTTTCT
>VDFB02300601.1:0-69945 GCA_007258455.2 Sequoia sempervirens | reverse complement strand
GAGGCGGAGATTGATGCCCTTGGCTTACTTGGTGCTTATCAAGATGATGATGAGGAGGATGATGATTAGGAGCGGGAGATTCAAGATAGGATTCTAGAGGAGTTGGAGGATGAGGATGATGGTGTGCAGAGGGTGAGATAGGTTGACACAGGGGTAGTTGATCCCAACACTGCCACACTTTGTGCCCAGGTTGCATCTTTGGAGGAGAAAATGAGGGTCATGATGTCCGAGCGAGATGTGTTATGGATGGAGAGGGACAAATCCTTCATGGACAGAGATCAGGCCATAGCTCGGAGGTAGGAGACTGAGCAGAGATTTATAGAGATTAGAGCTCTATGTATTGGGTTGACAGCTACATTTGCTAGAGATTTAGTTAGAGCCGAGGAGAGGGCCACTTATTACCGAGATTTATATGAGGCAACAGTTCCTCTAGAGAGACGATCCCCGAGCTTTTCAGAGGCACGCAGTGAGAGGTCCCAAACTAGGACCCACACTAGGACAGTTAGCACAAAGGTTATTGAGTAGCCACACAGATTTGGTCCATATGACAGGCCACATTCAGGTCACAGGTCATCAGGCTCTCGACATCATTCATCCACACACTCCAGTCATGACAATAGTGGCAGTTCGGGATAGGGAAATTTCTTGATATGTACTGAGACATTGTATTATGATCCTATAGCCTGTGAGCTTCCATATTTATTGATACATTATGACATTGTGATGTGACACTTCTGAGGGATATATATATGATTTTGGCAGCGATTCTCATGATATGTAGTTCTATTTATTGATTATGCAGTCATTTTTTATACATGTTATTTTTATATGAGTTGCCTATGTGATGGATGATCATATCTTCTTTATGATGTGTGTATGCAGCCTATGATGTGATGTTGATTTTATGTGATGATGTATGCATTAATATTTATGATGTCAATGGATGTTATGTATGCAATTTATAGCTATGAGATGCAATATGATGTTATATGTACAATGCTTTCTACATGTGATATTATACAGATGTAATATGGTGTATGTATTTACATTTTTTATGTACATGGAATGCTTATGATATGTAAATCCATGCATTTTATGTTCGCCTGGTTAACCATGATGTCCTAGATATGATAATCAGCCCGTGCAAGATGTGGGCTGATTGAATATGCCATGATTTGGAAATGATATTTTCTAACATGAATGTGTATGCAGGATGATTTATATTTTTGTGTGTCACAGGACTCTATCATAATGCAAGAAAGAAGAACTATTAGTGCGGAAAGAAAGATTGAGAAATAATAAAAGCCGAAAATGAGATGATGTTAAGATAGCAATCTTCGGCGTTTCACTATATCAATACGCATGACGTCGCTAACTCATACCAAGGGCACAAGTCTAGTCTTTCGCTTCCGGCACAAACCCGCCAAACAACAAAAATAAAGATGGTTAATGAGAAGTCACCGTACCTCTTAAATCCTTCATATGTAATATCCTTGGAGAAAACTAGTAACATGACTCAAAATCAAATTTAAAAGACAAATGACAAGATAACGCAAAATAAATGCACTATGATGTACATCATTGCTTCTCTAAATCCTTCATGGGACATCCTTGAGAAAGCTAGTAACATAATTCTCAATCATAAAGTCAAATAAAATGATAAGATAAATAAGCCATATAGTCAAAGCGAGTAAAATATTTTCCAAAACTTGATTTGTTTGTTTGATTTGTTTTGATTGATAAAAGGATTGATTGATAAAGCCGAATTTCAGGAGATACACGTACCAAATAAGACTTTGAATCTAATTTTGATGTTATGACCATTTGTATAAGGAATGACAAAGCCTGGTTTCAGAAATACATGTATCGTATAAGACGTTGAGTCAGATGTCATTGACGTGATAACCTGTGTAAGGCTATGTTTGATTGTTTGACAATATCGATATGCAGGAAGGACTCATCCTGTATAAGACATAGATTGTTTTGTTGATATCAATATTCAGGAAGGACTCATCCTGAATAAGACAGAGGTTGATTGTTTTGATGATGTCTATCTCCAAGAAAGACGCATCCTGTAGCAGATATTAGTTGATTTGTTTTTATTTTTTCTTTTGGAAATTTGTTTGATTTGACTTAGAGAGACTTGTTCACCAGATTGATGCATTACTTGATATGATGTGTGGACAATTGAATGTGTGATGACAAACCCTAAAGGATTGACATAGTGCGGCCTAAGGGGCTCATCGATTGATGGCCTTGCCTACATTATACATGCAGAGACCTCGTAGTTCGACTTGACTTTGACTGACAAGACTAACTAGATATAGAAGATGTGTGTGATAGTGAATGTGACGAAACCTAATGGACTAACCTAGTGCAGCCTCGGGGGCTCATTGATTGATGGCCTTTCCTACGTTATACATGCAGAGACCTCGTAGTTTGATATGACCAATGACCTTATCAAATAGACATGTGGATTGAATCATGATTTTATACAGACAAACCTAAACGAACTGACCTAATGCCTCAGGGGCACATCGAAAGATGGCCTTGCCTATGTCTAGTCATAGAGGAAATGTAGTTCGACAAACAACAAAGACTGACAAGTGTGACTGACTCTGACTTTGTTTTTGGATTTTTCACATGTTTTGATTTTTTTTCTTTTTTCTTTTTGAAGTTTTCTAATGTTTTTGTGTTTTCTCAAGTCATTTTGTAATGTTTTTGGATTTTTCTATGGTTTTACATCTTCAACACTGCCAATGTAAGAACCAATATGACACCGCCGTTTTCCCTACCGAAAGGCACCAATTGATTATGAATAGGGTAAAATGGGGACAAGGAAAATACACATCTAATTTATGGGAAGACGACACTTATTACGAATGTATATAAGGATGGAGCAAGATATGATATGTATAGGATAGATGTTAGATTAGGAATAAAAGATGAAGGATAAAACATCATACATAATTCGCTTTTCTAGGTTTTCACCATGTATTAACCAGTTCAATCAAGTGGTTTTCACTATTGGACGAATTATTTTTCTTTACTATTTTTTTGGATTTCTATTTTTTTTTATGTTACCAAGATGCCTGTTTTCCAGGTTTTCACCTTGGTAATGATTTTTTTGATTTTTTTATTTTTTTGTATTTTTTCTAATTAAGAAAAGGCCCTCATAAGCTATGTGTAGAACTTCTTTAGATGAAGAATATTGATTGGCGAGGACAATGGTTCCCCTTCAGGAGTAGAGAGTTGATACGCTTCTAATCCAAAGGCTTATGTAACAATATACGATCCTAACCAGTTTGGTTCAAACTTTCTTGGTTTCTCTCTGTCTACTTGATTCTTTGGGTTCTCCATTAAGACTAGGTCACCAATGTCAAAGTTCATGTTCAAGACCTTCCTGTTATAGTTATGACAAAGGAAATTTTGATGTGCTTGGAGATGGTCTAGTGCCTTCTGTCTTCGCTCATCTAGGAATTCTAGCTCATGGAGTCTCGATACTCGGTACTCTTCATCATCAATGTGCCCTTTCAAGGATAACCTCAGGGAAGGAATCTCGACCTCAATAGGAAGAATGGCTTCAGAACCAAATGTTATTGAATAGGGATTGGCGCCAGTGGGAGTACAGATACTTGTGTGATAAGCCCATAAGGCAGGATTAAGCTGTAAATGCCAATCACAACCAACATCATTGATAGTCTTCTTGAGGATTCTAATGATAGTTTTGTTAGATGCCTCTGCTTGGCGGTTACCTTGTGGGTAGTATGGAGTGGAAAAGCATGAATATGAAATTCACTGCCAAAGTGATGATAAACTTTGATTTAAATATTACCATTATCCATGATTATGGACCATGGTCACCACACCGACAAATGATAGCAATTCAGATAAACTTAGAGATCTATGTTTTGGTAATGTATGTCATAGGAATAGCCTCAATCCACTTCTTAAAGTACTATGTGGCAGTGATAATGAACTTGTGGCCATTGGATGATGTGGGATGAATCTTACCTATGAGGTTGAGTACCCATTGGGCGAAGGGCCATGGTGATGTTATAGGATGGAGCTCCTATGTTGGTGCATGTATCAAGTCTCCATGAAATTGGCATTGGCGACATTTCATTACAAAGACATATGAGTCCTTTTCCATAGTAGGCCAATAGTAACCCAATCTCATAATCTTTTTAGCTAAGGTAGGATCGCTAGAATGGGAACCACATATACCCTCATGTACCCCTTGCAAGGTTGCTTGTGCTTCATTGGAATCAAGAAATTTCAGTAGGGTATTATCTAAGGCACATCTATATAGGGTGTCTCCAATGATGGTGTATTTGGTTGACTTACAAAGGAATGTCCTATGTTGGTTGTTTGATAGGCCAGTGGGTATGATTTCAGCATGGAGGTAGTCATAGATTTCTTTGTACCATGGGAAATCAAGACCGACAATGTCACACACTATCTCAGAATCTGGGATATCGTAGGCTGGGACCAAAAGTTGTTCTACCAAGAACTCAAACTTAGGCACATTGCTAGGAATGTCTAAAAGTGATGTAATTGTAGCCATAGCATCTACTACCCTGTTTAAAACACGAGGTATCTGATGAAATTCCACCTTGTCAAAGTGCTCCTTAAAGCTATTAGCCATGTGTTTGTATGGAGCAAGCTTCTCATCCTTAGTCTCATAATCATCATTTACCTATCTAATTACTAGTTGAGAATTGCCATAGACCTGTAGGTTCTTAATTTTCCACTTGACTTCCATGCATAACCCTATTACTAGAGCTTCATACTCTGCTATGTTGTTAGTACATGGGAATGCAATCCTAAATGACTTAGGGATGGAGTCACCCTATGGTGTGATAAATAGTATACCAGCCCCTGAGCCATGATTTGTATGTGAGCCATCAAAGTACAATTTCCATGTTGTGTTTGTGTCAATTGTGAATATAAATTCATTAGGAAAGCCTGCAACTAATGGGTGATTTGCTTGTATTGGTGTGTCAGCTAACTGATCAGCAATGACTTGTCCTTTAATAGCCTTTCTCTCTACATACTGGATATCATACTCACTAAGTATCATAACCCATTTGGCTAGTCACCATGTTAATGTTGCCTTACTGAGAAGATATTTCAGAGGATCTATTTTGGAAATTAGCATTGTTTGATGGTTTAGCATATAGTGCCTTATTTTTTGAGTAGAAAATACTACTGCAAGATAGGCATGTTCAATGGTGCTATAGTTGAGCTCATAACCTACCAAAGTCTGACTGATATAATATACTTCCCTTTCATGACCTTCATCGTCATTCTATGCAAGAAATGCTTTGAGTGATGAATGGGTTGTTGTAATATAAATAATGAGTGGTCATCCTTCAATAGGTTGCATTAAGACTGGTGGTGTGAGTATATATTCTCTAATCAGTTGAAAAGCCTCTTCGCACCTAACTGTCCATGCAAAGGGTGCCCTTTCTTAAGTAAATGTTGAAAAGGATGTGTCTTATCTGCTAACTGCACTATAAATCTTTTGATGGATTGATGTCTTCCTTGTAATGTCCTTAGTTGAATGAGATTAGTTGGTGGAGGCATTTCTATGATTTCTTTTACCTTGGCTGGATCCACTTCAATGCCTCATCTGGAAATGATATAGCCTAAAAGCTTTCCTGACTTTACTCCAAACACACATTTCTCGGGATTGAGTCTCACTTTATACTTCTTTGGCCTTTGAAATATCTTGTCTAAAACCTATAAATGTTATGCTCTTATCTTGGATTTAACTATAAGGTCATCGGCATAATCCTCCATAAGAGTGTGTACTAGATCATGAAAAATGGTGGTCATGGCATGTTGATAGGTTGCTCTAGCATTTTTGAGTCCAAAGGGCATAACATTCTAGCAATACGTTCCCCAAGGACAAGTGAAAGTTGTCTTAGGTTGGTCTTCAGTTACAATACTGATCTAATTATATCTTGAAAATCCATCCATAAGGGACAACATCTCATACCCTGTTGTCATGTCTACTATCATGTTTATGTTAGGCAAAGGGAAGTCATCCTTAGGACAAGCCTTGTTGATATCTCTAAAATCAGTGTAGATACAGATGCCCCATGTTGGTTTAGTGACTAGTACAAGATTGGAAATCCAATTTGCATAGTCAATTGATCTAATGAAACCAACGTCTAACAATTCTTGAGTTCTTCCTTGACTAGTAGAGCGATTTGTGGATGCATTTTCCCCAATTTTTGTTTCACTGGTTTGACACTTGGTTGTAAGTGCAAGTGATGTAGAACAAGTTTAGGATCCAACCTAGGCATGTCTGCATACGACCAGGCAAAATTTATTTGTCTCTGTGTAAAGAAGTTGTGGAATTCAGGCTGCTCTTTTGTGGTTAATGATGCTGCAAAATAAACTAGTCAAGGATTCTCTTTTGTGCCTATGTTGACTTCTACTGATTCTTCAACGAACATGGGTGAATTTTCCTGTGCAACAGGGAGAATGTTCAAACCTCCATCCTTAGGTGCCTTAGAGAGGTTTTCACCTTCGGATATATCCTTTATTTTTACTTTTTCATTGTCTACAGGTGCCTTTCGATTTTCACCTAGAGATTCATCCTTTTTATCTTGTTTATTATTTTTCTCATTTTTGTGACTGGAGGGTTGAACAGATTCCCCAAAATATGCTTTTTTGTTGAATCCAATGGTAAAACCAACCTTTTGATCACTGCTAGGTATGCCTTCTCATAATCCCAGAACTCAGCAATTGCTTCGTCATTCTCAAAAATGTCTAAGACGGGTGGGTCTTGTTGATCCCAATCAATGAGTTGGGGATAAACTAAGGGCATGTCATCGTCGAAGTTATCAAAGTTTAACGAAGTCAAGGTAAGGACTGAATTGTTCATATGGTCACAAAAGTCTTGTACTAAGTCTTTTTTGTTCTTTGGTTTAGATCTAGGTGGATTGAGAGGTGGGCCTAATACCAAAGTTTGGTTATCTGTAACAAATGTATCAGGTTGCCAAGAGGTAGGATCCAAAGATTCCCAATAGTAATGTTTAAACCATTCCTCTTTTGTCATATTCTTTGGTGGACAAGAATTTAGTGGATTTGGCGAGGATCTCAACATTAAGTCAAGTTCTCCAAATAGTTTGTCAAGGTCCATGGAAGAGGTAGATGATAGGGAATCCCACTCATATTTTTTTGAGTTGGGGGAGTCATAGTGGTGTTGGTCAGATGGTTCGTGAGATGTCTCAATATTTTCTGAAGCACTTACTTCCTCAATTAAGGGTGATATTGTACTAGGAACACTAATCTAAATTGGTTAAAACCCAATCCCTAAGCCTTTTGGCCATTGAGAAACAAAGATGGGTTCAATCCTCTCATCTTGATTTAAGCCTAAACCACTCTATCCATTATATCCCTTGCTCTGCATGATTGTGAAACCTTTTCCATATAGATTTGTAGGAATGTGAGCAAGTGAGAGAGGTTCTTCATTATCTTCCCTATACAACTAGGAGTTGACATCTTTTGTATTTACAGCTTCTTTGCTTAATTCTCCCCATTTAGTGAAATTTGTTATTAGAGGAATGTGTATAATGACCATAGATTGTCTCCTATTTGATGTAGGTAAACAGTATGACTTAGGAGGAATCAAATGGCTAACACAATAAGATGTCTTTAGGTAATATTCTCCACAACCCTTATCTTGGATCTCAACCCTAGGAGTGGTAGGAAATGAAGGTGAAATAGATGTTTGAGTGAGTGTGGATGGATCGACATAGTGAGATGAATTGGATGATGAAGCCTCTTGGTTTACTTGCACTTGGCATTGGGGTACCTCTTTTAGATTGGTGCAATATTGGAATGGATCTGGATCACCATCTATAGTTATTTGAGTGCCATTGTAAAGGAATTTGAGACATTAATGATATGTGGAAGGGACCGATTTCATGGCATGAATCCATGGTCTGCCTAGCAGAAGGTTGTATGGAAGGGTGAGATCCAAGACCTGGAATTTTGTCTCCATTACTGCAGGGCCAATTTTGATAGGAAGTGTTACCACCCCTTTTGATTTTCGTTCCTCATCATCATAAGATTTAATGACAATACTTTTGGTTGTGTCTATGCATGCTTATGAGAAACCTAATGCTTTAATCAGTTTTAAAGTGTACAGATTTAACCCTGCTCCTCCATCTACCAAAACTCTTCTAACTTTGGTGTCATCAACAAGGACTTCAAGATGTAAAGGGTCATTATGGTTTGTATTTTTAGTTGCATAGTCTTGTTCAGAAAATGTGGCATGATGATTATTGGTCAAGTAGCCCACCATTTCCTAGAAACGATTGACATCGATATCATTTGGGACAGTGGTGTTTTGTAAAGCTTTATCTAAAATGGATCGATGCTCAGGAGAGATACCCAATAGTTCCAAGAATGAGATTTGGGCTGGGGTCTTCCCCAGCTAGTCAAGTAGGTTATATTGTGACTTGGAAGGCTATGGTGTTTGTTGTGATGGAGGACCTTAGATAGTGATCTTAGTACAATGAGTGTTGATAGGACACTCGAGAGTTTTATTAATAGTAATGGTATTGATATTCTCATTGGTGGCGCGAAGGTGATTAATGGTTTTTCCACTATTATAATCATGCTTGATAACCACATAGTTGGCTAACATATTGGTCTTGGTACTCGAACTAGGGAGATTTCCTTTCCCATGGTCATGTAATGGATCATAAAAGACTTGATGATTAGTGTTTGATGACTTTTATTTCTATCCATTAACTTTAATTATTCTCTTTTTGACAAGATCCTATTTGATATTTTTTAGTTGGCAACAATTTTGTAGGTTATGTCCCTTAGTTCTATGATAATCACAAAAGGAATTTTTATCCCACCAAATTGGTTTAAATTGTCTTGGATCGTATTGTCTTGGCTCTTGAAGCTATATAAGATTTTGTTGTAACACTTGTTTGAATACAGACTCAACTGGTTCCCCTAAGGGAGTGAACTCACATTTTTGAAACCTTTGTTGCAAAAGTTGAGTATTTTGGACCATGTTGGAAGGTTGATTGACAACATTAAGCATGTTGGTCAAAGATTTAGGTCCTTGTAATGTGATGATTGGTCCTGCTTGTACAATTTTAGCATCAACTACCCCATCATTGGTGGCTTTTTTGTTCTGAGACCAAAATATGTTTCTATCATTGGGGGCATTTGGCACTATTGGATTTCTATTGGATGTCGATGTCTTAAGTTCTCCTTTTTCAATGAGATCCTTTTCTATTATAACCCCTTTTTCCACTAGTTCCAAAAAGGATGTACAACAATGTACCCTTAAGTTACTCCTTAGTTTTACATGAAGGTTTTCTTGGAACATAGTAATTTTTTGTTTTTTAGGTATCTCGACAGGACACCGACTGGCTATAGTCCTCTATCTCTGGAAGAAAGTGATGAAATTTTCACCTTCATCTTGTGTTGTGTGACACAAGGTTGCTATATTTATCTCATGGTCTATGTTGAAAGAGAATTTCTCAACAAATTTCTCAACCAGTTCACCCCAAGATTCGATGCCGTAGTCTAGACCTGAAAACCATTCTAGTGAAATTCCTACAAGACTTCCTAGAAATAGTCTCATAAGATATGTGGGGTCATAAGCGACATCTATGCACATGGTAGAAAATTCCCTTATATGTTCTACCAGATTTTGTTTTCCATTGTGCTTAGGGAGATTCGGTATGACATACCCATGAGGGAAAGGTGTCATGTACAATGATCTATCAAAGGGAAATAGGCATATGTCCTTTGTTGAAAAGGATTTCTTAGTTGACACTGCCATGTTATCCATTTGTGTTTGCAAGAAGTCAACCTGGGTTAATGATGTGTTGGATGGATTATGTGGGTCTATGTAGGTATTTTGAAATCCAAGGTCTCGTGATGGGTTTCAATTGAATGTTGGTATTTGATGTGGATTTGGATTCAAAATGTTGGTGAATGTGTTCTAGTTCAAAATTTGTGTGAATTGGTTTTGACTTCGAGTTTATGTGAATGTATTTTGACTACCACTTTGGGAGAATGGATTCTGATTCAGAATCTGTGTGAATTGGTTTTGACTTGGAATGTGTGCGAATGGATTCTAACTACCAATCTGGGAGAATGGATTCTGATTCAGAATCTATGTGAATGGATTTTGACTACCAATCTAGGAGAATGGATTCTAATTGCCATATTAGAATGAGGGAATGCTTCTTGTTTGTGTAGTCTACAGTATAGTACTAGTGACATGAACACTACGTATAGTTGTTGACTGTGGTATGGTACCGATGACATGAACACTAGGTATGGCTATTGACTGTGGTATGGTACCGGTGACAGGAACACTAGGTATGGCCATTGACTGTGGTATGGTACTCGTGACACTGACATTTGGTGTAGAAGCTGACATTTTAGATCTTTTATTCCCAACAAGAGGATTGAAGGGAGTGGATGATGATGCCCCTACAGTGAAATTAAATCTCAATGTCATGCCGAATGTACCAAATGGAGACATATGGACTATCGTACTTTGTGTAGGTATGCCGGATGGTATGGTTGTATTTACTTGAGGTATAGTAGTACTGGCGGTCATTGTATTTGTCCCTTGTGTAGGTTGAGATTGTTAGGTGCTAATATCAAATCTAGTAGGTAAGGTAGTGCCTTCAACTAGCAATTTGGCAAAGTATCATTGATGATTGTTTGCTAGGTACTCATCTACAAAAGAGGCAAACTCAGGGTCCTATGCAACTGCCTCTATGTCTTATGTTGTAATGTGTCCTTGACTATTTCTAGTGGTGAATTTTTCTAATAAAGTCCTATGAGGTCTTGTGGAGAATGGATTGATGAATTCGTTTGGGTTCGACATCTTTTTTCTCTCTCTTTTCTCTTAGATCTAGTTTCAACCATGTAAGATAAGCTCAATATGCAAGGAATGCAAAACTGTCTATGGACAATATGACTCTAGTCTATGTTTTTGGGATTTTATGAATGCAAAATAAGGAATGTTCTAAGATTACGCTAGTCTAAAATGACAATATCTAAAGATGCAAAGTATAAGAAAGATCCTAAGGTAATCAATTTTGTAAACCTAAGACGGGGGTACCAACTACCTAAAGTCTAACCAAGGTGTCAATTTAGTTATGTCAAGGAACCAATGTAGGACTAGGATCAAAGATAAGTTGTGTCTCCTAACTAGACTGATGAGCTAGGAGAACTCTCTGTAGGACAAAGGATATAATGACAGGACTAGGTTCAATGACAGATTTCATTGACGCTATGATTTTTATAGAGTGTAGGTGGTTGACCTATCCTAAAGTTTGTAAAAGTGACCTTCCTAGAAATTTAATCTCAAGGAAATATGTACTCAAAGATGAAAGTAAAACTCAGAATTGAGATGACTATAGTAATGGCTAAATGATACCTAAAGGATGCAAAATTGAACAAATTGTTTCAGGTTTCTGTTCAAGGACTAGTATGACAAGACGGATCAGAGACTAGTATTGACTGTGTCAACTGGACAGTGACTGTGAATTCTGGTTTTCTAATAATCAAGCAAATGCATCTCAAAATTTAGCAGATGCGGTGATGTTTCACAGTTGTGGTTTTCTAGTAATCAGTTGCATGTTTCCGATAAAGTTCAGTGTCTATGTCAGATAGATGCGACTCGTAATGGCAATTGTGACTTAGACTGTAACATATGTGGTTTTCCTAAACTCTGTGCACTGGTAAAAGTTCTACAAAAGTGGAAAATGTGTTGTTTCAGACTGTAATTGCAGCTCACATTATCAGATGCATCATAGAATATCACAAGTGTTGTTTCCGAAAATAGATGTGGTTTTCGACAAAACAAATGTGAGCTAATCTAGGAGATGTGACTCTAGGCTAAACAAATGCGACTTGATAGAACAATTGTGACTCTCTGGTGAGCAGTTGTGACTCTATTGTGTTTTCAATGAATAGAGATAAAATTGACGCTATTTTTTTGTGATCAAGTTTTTGAAAACAAAAAAAATCATAAGACAAAGTGTTTTCAATTTCATTCTAGAGTCAAAGAATGTTTAATTTGACAATAGACAAGCACATCCTAGGCTATGAAGGATAGTATTTACTAATTTCTCACTTGGGTTTCCCCAGCTACGCTTATTCAAGGTGGATGATTAGTAATTTGACCCCTCTGGCTCCCCTCCACGGCTCATTAACGTCATTTGGGGAAGCCAAGCTACAATACCCATAAACATCCCATGGCATATTTTCATCTCTACACATGAACCGTAAGAATATGAGACGGCTTCATAGGTCCGACTTGCTGCACTAGTAAAAAGAAGGATTTTGGACACTACAAATAAAGGTGTTTAATTAGGGCATTCTGTTCGTAGGGCATGATCCATGCGGCGAGATTCCCCTTTTGAATCCATCTCGTCGGAACCATACACGTGATTCTTGGGATTTCCCCAAGAATCCACTTTTATATACCGACTAGAAGTCCCTCGAGTTCATGGTGCTACCGGTCTGAGTTGTCCTGGGGTGAGTACTTTTTCCCACCAGAACATGCCCAAGTTCTAGAGTTAATAACTATTTCTCTTACACCCAAGATCTCACAGATGCACAAGGGGAGAGGATACTTCGATGTACCAAATCGTGAGGGTAATTACACAATTGTCCTTTCGCACCAAACACAATAGACACTTGTTAATTTTAATCCAAATAAAATATTTGCTACACTACCAAACAATCTGTTTCAAAAATTTAACTAGGGTCTTCGACATGCATTCTGCAGAAAGATTCATTAGTAGTTTGATATTGGTCTTTGACTATTGATCTGCAAAAACTTCGTTAACTCCTCAAGACACACATTGAAAACAAAAGATTAGCGAAAATAAAAAAAATGGAAGGAAACTATAAATTGAAATTCTAAACCTAAAAATATACTAGTCCGATGCATCATTTTCTCTGTCAAATGTGTCACAGTATTTTACCAGTCAGTTGCGACTCAGAAAATGACAAATGCATGATTATTTTTCAGATGCGGTTAAGAAAGTGAATTGTGTCATTTTGTCAAGTTGATGTGTTTCCAAATGTCAATTGCAGTGTTTTGTCAAGTAGATGCATCGTTTCATACAAAAACCTACAAAATCAAATAAAATTCTACGGATATGAGAAGATGGTGTCTTCACGTCGGGTTCACCAAATGTAACATCTAGAAAATGTAAAAGAAAGGTTAAAAACACACACTCAGTGTGATCTAAGCTCTAATGCAATCTAAGCTAAACAACAGAGAACAAAGGAAAGCTAAAACATAAATAAACTGAACAATCTCACCCAATATCTATGTAATTCCATGTATAACCTCAATTTCCCTTCTCCATTTTGTCGTTGTAGTATAATTACCCTAAGATTTCTCTTGTGCAAGTATATCCCGTGATAGTGATTTAGTAAAACATCGAAGATTCAAATAATAGATATGCTTCCAAAAGTCATAAGATTTCAGAAGAGATTGGAATGATGAATGATAGATCAATTTATAGAAAATTGATCATTCAAATGACAGGTTAGGATCGAAAGATCAACGAACAGTTGAGATCGACAGACTAGACATGCATTCTGATAACTGTTAGTAGCGACATGAGTGATACAAATTAGAAATAGAAATAAAGATTAAATAAATGATTTAATCTTCGAGTTTGGTATTCGAAAAAATAAGAATAGTCTTTGCATGACAAAGATAAAGATGGATTAAAACAACTCTCTATTCGAATGCACACACAAGATTTAATTAATTAAATAGGAATATTTAATTAATATTCATGTACATGCAATTGAGTTAGAACTAGACGGTTGAATGATTTGATGAAGAGATTACTTGAGAAAGCCACTCATACATTAAATCCTGAGTTAACTGAGTGATTTAAATAGATGTCGAGTCAAGTCAAAGTGAATACTTAGATAACTCACATAATTATCTAAATATAGAGGAATGTGTTAAAATAGGATTTATGAATTAAATAATTCATTTAATTCAAGATTTGATATTTGAAAAATAATTAAATAAATAAGATTTATTTAATTAAGTGACGAAGGGATTTAAATGAATAATTAAATAAATAAAGGATTTATTTAATTATAGTTGACATATGATAAAGGGGGGGATTAAATAATAATTTATTTAATTTGATAAGAAGGATAAGGTTAATTAGTAACATAATTAAATAAAAAGCATTTATTTAATTAATCAGATAGAATAAAGAAAAGTGTGAATTAATTAAATAATTAAGATTATTTAATTAATAGAAGAAATGAAGACTTTAGAGAATAATTAGATAATTGTAATTATTTAATCATAACCATGAAGAATACGAATTATGAAGAATCTTGAAGTCGCAGGCTTAGACCAGATTTCGGTGTCTATAATAATAAATATATATATATATATATTTATACACATAAATATATATATATATATATTTATAATATACTTTATATATTTTTTTTAAAAATAGACTAAATAAAATTGAGTTTTTTTCCAAGGCGGAAGAAGGATTCATAGCCATCAATGGTTGTGTTGGCTGCAACATAGCCGAACCCCCATTGTGGGGGGCGTGACCACTATGGGGCAGTGCTAGCACTGCCTCACAACATCATCTCTCCCTAATGGGGAGTCAGTTGTGGGGTAGCCACAATGCTTCCCCACACATTTTAAACATTTTAATTTGTTTTTTTAAAACATGTGAATATATATAAAATTCATTGTATGGTAACTTCAGTCCAAGTTTCCTTTGAAAGCAATTTTAACAGGGATTTTTATAATCAAATATGCTTATATTTATATATATGTATATGTATATATTCCAATATATACATATACATATATATATATATATATATATATATATATATATATATATATATATATATGTATGTATATATATATTAGAATGATTGCTTGAGAAGAACAATTTTTTTACAAAAGTTTTCTACAAGGGGTTTTTACAAAAAAATTCCAGAGAAGCAAATTTTTACAAAAAATTTCTGCAGAAGGATGTTTTCAAATTTTTACCAAAGGTTTTCAATTTCCCAACCAAATAAAACCAATTGGGAAAACAAAACAAAACAATAATCTTCTACAGGAAGATCTTTTCCCATACAAACAAGATTTTCCCCAAATTTTGACAGGAAGATTTTAAATCCATTCCTACAAAGATTTATGTTGTTTTTGCCTCTAGGATTTCTATTGTTTAAAAACAATTTCCTATAGAGGTTTTCAGATTGCTCTATAAAATATTTCTTGGTATTCTTTTTTTTTTAAATCAATTTCTACAGAAGCTCTAAAATTTTCACGACAATTTTCCAAACACGACAATCTTTCAAATTTTCAATATATATAAAGCTTCTACACAAATAACATATTCTTCTTGTACATAAAATCTTTCCAATTTGCAGATACATAAAAACAATTTAAATAACCTATTTCTAGATGCTTGAGGAAATGATGTTTGAAGTAGAGTTTCGCCTTCAGATTCCAATTTACCAAAGCTTCTTCCAAAATATCCACTTTTTCCAAAAAGATGAAAACAAAACCAAAGCCAAAATTTCCTGAGAGCTTCTTCCCCAATTTTCAACAACCTCTTTTTTTTTTAAATCTCTTTCTTCCTTGTCATGAAGTAGTGTCTTTCCTCTTTCAGTTAATGCAATTAATCTCTCCGAGAATTAATTCCCAACAACAGTGTTTAATTTTTCTAACACATGTCACAAATAAAATATATTTTCAACCAAATCATAGATATTTCCTCTAATATAATTACAAGATATTTATGCATTTAATAATTCATAATTCACATATTAATTTTTTTGGCGTTTAAATTAGCACCTCTGGAGTGCTGATTGTAAACATTCAACTATTTCAAATGTTTTGCAACACTTCTTCGTTATTTAAAGAGGAGAAGTCCCTCTCTGCTGGGAGCAATGCGTAGGGAAGGGAAATGTAACCTAAGTTCCTATCTTTTTATGCTTCAGCGGTAGGACACAAGGGTGCACAAACACAATGCGCCCTAGCTAAGCTTTTCTCTGGTTTCTGCAGATATCAACTACGACTAACTAGCTTCTATCTATCCAATACCTTCAAGGTAAACAGAGCATGAGGGTAAAGGAGCGGGAATGGTTTGGTTGGATCACCTGAATTCGCCGTCTCCCGAGAATATGACCGAGGCTCTGAACTCTTAGGTACACACCGGGATAAGGTTGGTACAAGCAAACACTCTACACGGTAAACTAGATCTGAGACCTGCCAAGGAGGAGGGACTCCTATCCGAGGTATGGTCTTAGGAAATAGTTTACTAGAAACAACAAAATCACGATGCCTTGGCCAATGAGTTTGCTAAGGAGGAGGGACTCCTATCCGAAGTATAGCTTGGAAGTCAACACATTAAACAACATCAAACGATAACTGTCAATAACAAATATCCAAGGAGGAGGGACTCCTATCCAAGGAGGGAAATGAGATAACAAGTTATTAGACACAAGACGTAGACATAACTCAAATAAGATGATCAAAATGCAAGCGCCTTCTGATATTCTTCTTCAATGCTTCATCAATAAACTACAAAAGTTGGGAAAGAAAAGGCACGAAATCATGCACAATTAGAATCGTCCAATGAACTCTCATCCAAGAGTGAACAAGTATTCGCTTTCAAAGCTGTTGGCAACAATGGCGCAGCAATTTTGCATAGCAAGTAAAAGTTAAACAAATAATGAGCCCAAGGCTCTTATTTATAGAACTCAAAGGAGTGGGAAACCCCAAATATCCTTGAGTTAACAATGAGTTCTTGCCAATCAATTAGCAAGATTTATTCCTCAATAGGGGGAACAAGTAGTTAACTGGAAAACTACTTCAGTTAACTGAAAGTCAACAAAGAGTCAACTGGAAACTACTTCAGTTGACTGAAAGTAAACTAAAGGTAAACTTTAATGAAAGTATCCCTCCAAAATAGACATCCACATTTAGTGGAGATCTAAGATCCACAAATCATGGAAGCCAATTAGACATCCTTAATTAGTGGGATCTGACAATGCATGATTTAAGGAAAGTGGAGTTCAACTTGGAAAGAAGCATCAAGTTAACTCCAACTACATTTAATATCATCTCGAGTTGACTTGGAAAGAAGCATCAAGTCAACTCAAGTCTCATGAATGCCACTTGGAGGGTGTATGGCATCTTTCTTTGGTGCACTTATAGTTTGCCATTAATCAGCAGTGTCTCTATCCATTGATTGACTTCGTCAGCTTTTGGGGAGTTAATGCTCTATAGGATGATGACGTGGCGTCGTAGCATGACCTCACCAATTGTGAGCTGATTTTCGAAGTCAATACCCTGAGATGCTGCCTCTTCTAACTTGGTTGATAAAGCTGCTACCTTAGCCAGCTTGAAACCCTCTGGATCATCAAGAAAAGTGATGCGGATGACATCCTTGAACTGGTTCTGTACAGTCACCAACTCGACGTATTCTCCTCCCTCATGCTGATATTCCATGCAAGGGAAAGATATCACCAACATTCTTGGGAAGTTGATGATAGTGGCAACCACCCTTCTGTAATCAATCAACTCTACTGAATGAGCATCATAGGCTTTCACCTTGTATGCCAATTGTTCCTTCCAAGAAAAGATATGTTGCTTGTTTTCCTCAGAGTATACTGATTGATATTCGAATTGCAAATCTGCAATTGTGCTTTCGTCTTCAAGCCTCTTTTCTGCAATCCTTTGTTCTAACTGCTGGATCTCTGCACGAAGTCCATGTGCTCTATCCCGTAAATGGTATAGGTTTGCCAGTATGCATCTACCCTTGAGAACAAACTCTTCCACTTGATCTCTCAAGTGTTTGCCGAATGTTAACAATTGCCGATGATTTTGTTCGGCGGGGAGATCTAGTAGTCTTGCTGGTAGGGCTGAGACGTTGGGTGTGCCGTGTATCAAGCTAGTTATGTAAGACCTCAGTTTTTGATTTTCAGCCTTTAAGGCTACCTTTTATTTACCATCCTTTTCCATCCTTTCTTGTACGCTCACCGAAGCTATTCCAAGAAGGTATGCCTCCACCTGTCGTGTAGTCTTCCCAAGGTTAAGTTGAGACAAAGTGTAGTCGTCTACTTGAACCTCGTGTATGCTTTTCTCTACTGGTGGAGCGGCAGTCTCTATGATGATCTCGCACTCTGCATTCCTTTCTATGTGAACTTGTTTCTTTAACCTCTTCACCGACGTGTCTTGTGGGACATGGTCAAATTTGGTAAAGTCAAGTTCATACGAGGGTTTTTCCCTCTTTCTTCCTAGGAAGCCTTCCAGCCAAATAGAATCTCGGTGAACTTCACTAGGAGGGACGTGAGGCCCTTGAATGCTAGATGTGTGAGACTGTGCTGGAGCAATGTCTCTCGGTGGCGAATCCAAGTCGATGAGGACTTGTGTCTACTATGATACTGGTGATATGGGCGGCTCTGTTTCCATAACAGGCACCGTTTCTGTTGTTGCTTCTACTGTTGTTGCTTCCGCCATTGGTTCAGCCACTGGTTCTTCAACAACTACTACTGCTGGTTCCTTAGTGATAACCTCTGTTGAATCAGGGGTAGCAGTCTCTACTCTTTGTTCTGGGGCAGCAATACCTGTGATTATTTTAGGACTATATGTGGCTTTCTCCACTGGTGTCCTCTGTGTTCTAGGCTTTGACATCCTCATCCCTCAGGGAGGATTGCACCATTGCTTTTGCCTAGGTTTTCTTCTTGAAGTGGAAGGTGGTGTAGAATGAACCTGTGGTGGCTCTGTTCTGTGAGGTATCACCTTCCTTGATTTCTTGCTGTCGAGATAGAGTTGGCTATTTCTAACCACTCTACTCGTTCTTTCTTCTATAGATGTATCTTCTTTGGCATACCAATCCACTCTTGGGAGCGGTTGGGAGTCAACTGAATCTACGAAAAATGAGGGGAGAATGACTTCCCCTTCATCGTCTGACAGGCCCTCAATGTCTGCTGAGTTGAAATCAGCAATTTGTGGGAGTCTGAATCTGCTGTAGTTCCTTCTTTGCACTTCATACTCGTCTTTACAATTCACCCAATAATCTTCCATAGAAGACTTATGTGACGAGTGTTGCTTGAGGTGTGCTGCATAGAGTCCTCTGGGAAAATAGGATCTTCTATTAATGAGATACTTGAGGTTAAACCTCGATGTTTCTTGACCCATCATCTTTGCATCTGCCGCGAATCCATATCTATATAGTCCCATTTCAACGGGAAAGTTAACAACTGTTTTCCTCTTCAGGCGCAAGTGGATATGAACCTTAGACAACTGTCTCAGGAACTCCATGAAGACTACCCTATCTGAAGGGTGTCTTGGTATCATGGCGGGGTGGCCAATGTAGCCATACACGCGTATGTAGGAGAAAGTGGGAAATTGGATGAACCAATCTGCCCAATCCGCCATTTCCTTTCTAGCTGTCTGTGAAATACGCACGTGCATCTCATGGTTAAGCTCACGTACTATGTGCATAGTAAAAAATCACTTGTTTTCTTGAAGTGTCTTTCCGCTTGAGTAAACTCAAGATGTGTGAAATGTTCGTGAACCTTCTGCACACCTAAGGTTCCCACATTGTTTAATAACCTGAAATCGCCTTGGAAGGCTATCAAGTATACCAGGTAGGAGCACATGTGGAACCTATGAGCTTCTAGATACCCAGTGATTTTTCGGTGGAGTGTGTCACTGATCAAAGTGGCCCAGTTGTAATATTCCCTCCTGCCAATGATTTTAGCGATGACATAGTACATCCATGGCTGGAATTGATGACCATCTTCTTCTCCAATGATTCTATTGAGTAGAGTGATTAACACTGCATACTCATCTTTACATTCTCCTCATCCCAACAACTTAGGCAAGCTTGCCCTTGTCACTTTTAGCCATTTTTCGGCCATTATCCTTTGAAATTTGTCCTTAGTTGTCTCAAATGCTTTATCACATTCTGTCACTAATATGACTTTGCTGTTAGGACATGATGGAATATCAAAACACCTTTCGATATCCTGAGGCTTTAAACTGCAAACAATTCTTCCATCTACTGCTCTGATTTCTCTGGTGGTAGGGTTGTAATGCTTGATATAGGTGATTACAAGCTCTACGCTTTGAAGTGTGATGGGAATTGATGCGGCTTGCAGTGACCCGGATTCTCCGATATTCTGCAGTGTGATTTGATTCATGCCTTCTAGCTGCTCCAAATCGACCAGTGGATTTACTTGGTGTAAATTTGTGTCAACTATTTTCAGGTAATCATGGAGTAAGACCGTCTTGGTCTCGTATTATACCTGGGAGTACTGCATCCTGAAAAACTTGAAGATTGACTGTAAGCTTGACCTAGTTCAGATGATTTTTGGAAACCCTTAAAAATAGTGCCCTGCCGAGAAGTATTTTTCTGAAAAAAATCTAGCACATGGGTTTTGTTCGTGCTTCAATGCTGAACAAATCCAGTTCCTCATAATTTGGATTCTAAAACTTTTTCAGAAAAACCCCCAAAAATAGGGGCAGCAAGTTTGCTAATTTTGGAAAATTTGTCGAGATGGGTTTCTCTGGAAAATAATGCTGAATCTACCCAGTAGATCTGATCTGATGTAGCCTGTTGCTTTTTCTGTCAGATGCAAGAAAACCTAAGACAAGAAGAGAGGAAAAAGACAGAAGATGGATTGGAAGTTTTATCTGATTCCCTGAAAAAATATATCTCTGGTCCAATCCTCAAAATAGCAATCCTTTCCTTCTTCAGATCTGCAAGAAAAATGAAGAACGAATGAAAACCTCCTTCAGATCTTCAATGGCGTCCTTGAGAGCTTGTGGCTGTTTTTATCTTTCAACCTGCAATGAAATAATGAAATGGGACGCCTTCTCCTTGAATATATATGTTTAAGCTTCAGATCCACAAATTTGGGGACCTGACTCAAGCTCAAAAGGTGATTTTGGCTTGATCTAAAGTTAAAAAGGTGATTTCCACCAATCGTGGAGCGTTTTAGCCAACTTTAACTCAAAAGCTTTTGACTTTAGTCAACAAATGACCTTTGACTTCTTTTGGGCGTCCCTTTTGGCTTTTTGCAAGTTTTTAAAGTATTTTTCTCCTGAAAACTCTCTGTTTGATCCTGAATCTAGCATTGTCTATTGATCCTGAGACGTCATGGACACATTCACTGCGGAGCTGGATCCAAACTGGAGAGATGTGCCTGGGAGAGATGATGATAAAAAGCTGAGTTTAGGGCTTCAACAGAATGGGCACCTTTGCCAAGAAAAGGTGCTTTTGCTAATGCCTTAGTGAAATTTTGATCTTCGTTCTTCAGCCTTTTGAAATGACCTCTCGTGCTTTGATATGGATTTCTCATTGATCGGAGAGTCAGATGATTTTGCTTGATGTCTCATTAGGTATCCAGCTCTGTTCTGCCAAAAATGACTGACTTCAGAAAACTTGGATCTCAATTTAGGGTTCCTTTATTCAAGGGTGCCCCTCCTTGAAAAGGGTGCTTTTACCTTTTGGGCTGATTATCTTCATCTGAAAAGTTGCCTACTTTGATCTGGATTATCCGTTGAATGTTCTGTCAGATGTTGATGCTTGCAGTTGTGTTTCCGAGATCCATTTGGGATGAGAAGGTTACTCTAGGAAGCCTTTTATCATTTATCAGCATCTGGAGGTCAAGAAAGAAGGGCGCCTTTCTTTTGGAAAGGCTCTTTTTCCTTAGAACTTTGCCGTTAACTGTGGTTTCCTATGATTTCTTTAACTGCCTCTTTTTGCTTCGTCAGTAGTTGCTAGTGATCTATTCATCAGATGATCTGGATGTTTGTTTCACTGTCGAGCCAACACTCAAACATCAAGAATGACTGCTTTGGATGATCATACTGACTAAATTTGACCCTCAAAGATCATGGGCGCCCCTGCTTGAAAAAGGCTCTTTTCAGCTTTTTGAGTTTTCTCCTTCGTAACGTTTCTAGAGTTAGTCAAATTTTGACCTTTTTCACTTTTAGGAATCTCCTTCATCAAATAGCATCATTTTTGACCTTTTTCACCATGGTTGTGTCATTGAAGCTTTTGAATCTTAGCTTTCAGCACCTAGTACTGGCCAATCTGCCATTAATGGCTGCGGAGGTTCTAACTTTGTTCCTAAAAAATAGAAATAGACCCACCAGAGTAGAACATGTCTTTTGATGATTCTGACTTGACCAATGTGATCGTGAAGCCTTTTAACCTTATCAAAATCATTTTCAATCATTTCTGGGAAGGTCCTATTTTTGGGGGTTTTCCCTAAAAATAGGGGCAAAAACCCTAATTTTCAAATTTTTAGAATTTTGCACACGTGTTCCTTGACAGAAACCCACCAAGATTCTATGATTGGTTTGACCTAAAATAGACCTTTCATGGAATTTTAACAAGATTTAGCTCAATTTACACAGAATGCCAAAAAATTTATTTGGGGTACAACATAGGCTCCGTCTGGTGACCATGTCGGATACCTACGGCATAGGAGAACCGAGAATCTCAAGTTTCGTAGACCAGTATATATAATCAATTGGGTAATGGAGTCAGGACTTTGGTTCCATACATTCCTAAAAATAGAGTTCACCTTATTTATTGGGTTCCCCAATTTATTCACCTATGACAAAACATCTAAGAAAACACCTAAAACACGACAATACTTTACTGAATGGGGAAAAACATAACAACATAACGTTAAAGCAAGGAAAAGTATTTACAATATGTACTCACCCCATCCCTGAAGGGATGAAATGATTCAAGTACTGCCCGCTGTAAGGCAGTGGAAAAAGCCTCCCATCTGAATGTGAGAGAATATAGGAATTCTCCCCTGCGATATTATGAATCAGGAACGGCCCCAGCCAAAGGGAGTCGAATTTTCTATGCATTTCCTTTGGTTCGTGTCTCTTGTCCCATAACAGGACTTTATCTCCAATCTCAAAGTCTCGTTGTCGAGCCTTCTTGTTGAAGATCTTCTTCACTCGCTCTTGATGCTGAATGATCTTATCAACTATCTCCACCCTTTCTTCTTGAAGTTTCATCAGGCATAAGATACGTTTCTCAATAGGATCTTTGAATTCCTCATCTTCTATTGTGGATGCTAGCTGCAAAGCGGACAATTCTAGAGTGATGGGTAACATAGCTTCAGTGCCATATAGGATTATGAAAGGTGAAGTGCCGATAGCTCTCTTGGGCATGATTCTATCAGCCCAAAGAGCATCATACAATTTCTTGTGCCAAGCCCGTTGATTGGAATCAACCATCTTGCGCACTATTGTGACTATGTTCTTATTTGACGATTCGGCTTGTCCATTACCTTGTGCATAGTAATCTGAAGAATGGGACAAGGTGATGCCATAGTCAAAACAAAATTCTATCAACTCCTCTGATGAGAAGCTTGTAGCGTTGTCAGTCACGATCTTTTTGGGTACTCTGAAGCATGTAATGATGTTCTCTTTGAGGAAATTACACACCACCTCAGAAGTAGCCTGCTTTACAGGAATTGCCTCAACCCACTTAGTAAAATAGTCTGTCGCTGTGAGGATGTAGACATGTCCTTTGCTGGAATGAGGGTTGATAGGTCCCACAAAGTCTATGCCCCATTGCTGGAATGGAGCATCTATCACCACCGGCCTTAGCAGAAGGTTTGACAGCTTAAGTTTACCAACAAATTGTTGGCACAATGTGCATCTGTGTACCCAGTCATATGCATCGCGGAACAAAGTCAGCCAAAAGAATGATGCCCGCAAGATTTTGAATGCGGTAACCCTTGATGAGAAGTGACCTCTGCATGCTTGATTGTGGAATGCCTTCATCAATCGTCTTTGTTGATCTTTGGTGACGCATAGTAGGAACGTTCCATCAAGCCCACGCTTGTATAGAACATTTCCTCCAAGCACATAGCTTTGTGCTTGTAATTTCAAAGTTCTTCTCTGCTACTTATCCAAGTGTGTTGGACATTCCCTATAGGTTAGGTAGTACCACAATTCTATGTACCACTCTTGAGTAGATTCAACTAATAAGACCATTGGGAGGTCTTCTTCCATTTCTGTTCTTGGGATTCCATCTTCAGCTTGATGCTTTAAATCACCATCTTCTGCCAAGAGTTGACATAGGCCTCTCCCGCGAACGAGCTTGGTAGGCTTGATATCCAAGTCATATTCTTGAACTCTTGCAATCCAGTTGCCTCTTTTGGTGCCCATTTCTTGTTGAGTGAGGACACTCTTGACCGCGGGGTCTGTAACATACACAGTGGTGTGAGAGTTTAGGATGTAGAATCTGAAATTCTTAACAGCCCTCACCACGGCATATGCGTTTTTCTCTATTTGGGAGTACCGAGATTCACTATTATTGAAGCTGCTGCTCATGAAAGCGATGGGTGACTCAGTCTCTTCATTCAATTTCTGAGTAAGTATGGCGGAGAGGGTATGTTCCGATGCGTAACAATAAAGAATAAATTCTTTATTGAAATCAGGTCGAACCAACACCGGTGCTTTACTGATGGCCTCTTTTATTTTCTCGAACGCCTTCCTTCCTTCATCGGTCCATTTGAAAATAGTTGTTTTCTTCATCATTGCCGAGATGATTTTGGTCAGCTCCGAGAAGTCAGGTACAAATCTTTGTATAAAATTGACTTTGCCGAAGAAGGAATGTACCCCAGTTTTATTTGTAGGGAGAGCCAGATCCTTGATTGCATCTACCCGATTAGGGTCTATCCTAGTCCCTTCTTTAGAGATGATGTGACCAAGCAATTTTCCTTTTGTCACTGTGAAGATAGACTTCTTCGGATTCAGTGATATGTGATGGGACCTGCATCTCTCAAACACTTTCACTAAGTGTTGAAAATGATCTTGCCGCTTTTTTGAGAAAGCGGTAAGGTCATCAAGATAGACGACAATCAATTTTTCCTTTAAGTCGCCAAACGCCAAGTCCATGGCTCGTTGAAAAGTAGCACCGGCATTGATGAGACCGAAGGGCATCCTCTCGTAGGCGAACGTTCCCCATGGAGTGGTGAACGCTGTTTTGAGTTGATCTTCTTCAGCTACTGCAATCTGGTTGTATCCCAAAAATCCATCAAGTAATGACAGCATCTCCGAACCGGTTACTGTTTGCAATGTATGTTCCATGATGGGTAAAGGATAATTATCCTTTAGTGATGACTGGTTCAGGTTCCTGAAGTCTACACAAATCTAGATTTATCTGCTCTTCTTGCGTATAGGAATGATATTGGACACCCAGGTAGAATAGTGGATTGGGTATATGATCTTGGCATCCACCATCTTTTTCACCTTCACGTAGATTGTATCTTGGATACGCGGGTTGTAGTGTCTCTGCTTCTACTTGAAGGGCTTGATGTTAGACTTTAGTGGAATTGTATGGGACAATTCCTTTGGCTTGAATGCTTTTAGGTCTTCATAGGACCATGCAAAGACGTCTCGATATTGCTTGAATAGAGAGATGAAATTGTCGCTTTCTTCTGTAGTGCAACATTTGCCTAGGTTGACGAGCCGAGGCCTATCTTCCGTACCAATGTTGACTTGTTGGTAGTCGGCTGACATCTTGTCACTAGAATTCCTTTGATCCTAAACATGCCTGTCGTGTCTATCAAATATATCCTCTAAGGATACTAGACCTTTGGGGATATTATTGCCCTTTAATTGGATGATGCCAGATTCCGTGACTTCGGAATTCTCTGCCATATATTCCTTGGAGGGAGAAGCACTACCTTCAAAGAATAGTTCTTGATAATTGTCATCCATGCGAAGAAACTCTTGAATGTCTTTATCATTAGTAAAAACCTGCCAATTGTCACAGTTGTCGGGGATGGCTGGCCTGTAGATGAGCTCGACAGCAAAAATATTCTGACGAAAATCAGAATGGGGCATGAAAAGAGCTGCTGATACAGCAAGGGAATCCGCTCTGCTATTTCGTTCACGCGGTATGTACTTGATGTTGAATGCTTCGAACCAGTCGATCGCATTACATACCCTTTGTCGGTAAGAAGAAAGATGACTTCTTCTTACTTGATACAGCCCTCTGACCTGTTGAATGATCAACTCTGCATCACCTTCGACTTGAAGGTATTTTATACCCATATCTCTTGCCTTTTTGAGGCCAAGTATGAGCGCCTCGTATTCTACAGTATTGTTTGTGTTGTCGAACTACAAGCGATAAGCAAATGGGTACAGTGTTCCTTTGAGAGAGGTAATGACAAATCCTGCTCCAGATCCTACTATTGAGCAACTACCGTCGAACTGCATATTCCACATTCTTGCATCTTGATTCAATGTTTGTGTGGCAAGTGCAAGACTTTCATCTTCTTTAGTTACTTCTGACAGCATGGCATACGTGCCAGGACCCGTGTTCTGATGTAGCACTTGTGCTTGTGGGTCTTGAGATTTCACCACCGTGAATGTTGACTTAGCCTCAGGTTCCAACTTGAAAGTGCCCTTTTTCAATGGGATTGTCACGTACGACCAATCCAGTTGAATCTCGCCTCCAAGATCCTTGCAAAAGCTTCTGCTTAGGAGCATTCCATAACTGATTGGGATATCAGCTATGAGAATTGTCATCATGATCTTCTTTTCTGGGCAAGATGCCAATCTTACTTGAGCATCTTTTAGCTGACCTACCAATGGCACGGGTTTTGATTCAAGTGAGTAACACTTTTCTTTTGTTTCCGTGCATGATAGCCCTAAAGCTTTCATGATTTGTAGAGGCATGACGTTGTCAGATGCCCCTGAATCAATTATATAATTGCTAAGCTTATATCCTCCCATATACAAAGATATGTAAAAAGGTTTTGGCTTTTCTCCCACTGGCACGGAAGATGCTAGCAATGTGGGTTGTATGACATTTGGCTTCTGAATCACCTTGAGAATCTGATCCATTTGATCAGGATGATCCTGGAGATACTCCAGCTGTGAAATTTGTACCTTCGTCTTCATCATGGATGTCAGTATGTCAAAATTCGTCGAAGACGGTTCTTGAGGAACTGGTGTGACGTACTCATGTGTAGACTTGGGATTAGAAGTGGAAGCTTATTTTCCCTTTTCATTGGACTGCCGTCTTTTGTCTTCTTCTTTCTGTGCTTTGAAATTCTGAGCACGTGTAAACACGGGTGTTGACAGGTTCTCGTGATTTACAGCAAGATTGTACTGACGGTAGTCTTCTTCTTCTTGATTTACAGGTTCGCTATGAAAGTATCCCATTGCGGAGTCGCCATCGAAATCGTCCATTTGAGGTGGAGCAATGTTTGAATTGGAAGGTACTGTATTGGAGCTTGGAATTGCATCTCCGACATATCACATTATCTGATTCATTCTCTGATTCTTAGGACACAAAGATCCAGTGTGTTCGTCTGAATCATGGAAACAACAGAACACGTTGGATTTCTCAGGTTCTGCTTGTCTAGGTGGTCCTGAAAACTTCGGCTTGAAGTTGTTAAATGATTGGAAATTATTTTTCTTCGGCTAATAAGGCTGTTGAGGCTGGTACTGCTGTTGTTGATATGGTGGTGGTGTGGGCATTGCTTGCTGCCCTTGGTTGGGTGACTATCTTTTGAGGATGGTCACCTCATTTGCTACCTTTTGTAGCAATGGATCTGCTGATGCCTGGACCAGCGGTCTGATGGCATCATTCTTCATCTTCCCCGTAGTGATCATGTGATCCTCAAGTTCGATAGCCTTCTCTTGAGCTACCAGCAAGTCTTCCTCATGACTGCCTTTTATGAAAAAGGCTATCTCTGAGGGTAGGGCGTTAATGAAGCTGCTCATCAGGATCTCGTCGGATGGATTCATTGTGTGGGAAAGTCGTGTAACAAGGCGGTTAAACCTTGCTACAAACTCCCTCATCGGTTCTGTGGACTCCATCTTTGAGTTAGATAAATGGGCAAACAGTTGATGACTGTCTTCAGCAGGTCTGAATCTGGCCAAAAACTTTTCGCTCATGTCTTCCTAGTTTGTGATAATCCCTGGTTGCAAATGATTGAACCAGTCAGCTGCATTTGCTTCAAGAGTTTTGACAAAGAGTCGAACGACGATATCTTCATGTGGCACAGACAGAACGGAACAGGCCACTGTGAATGCTGAGAGATGTTCATCGGGATGTCTAGTCCCGTTGCCATAGAATCTTGGGAAATGCTTTCGTGATCCCTTGGGAAGTTCATGATTGCCTTGTAAGGCCAATGGACCTATGTTATTACCCCATGGAAGTGGGGCAGCATGTCTGGCAACAACTCTTGCATTTTGGCCATTGCCAAAAAGATTGTTGATGTAGTGGCCATTGCCATTGTTGCCATTGCCATTGCCGTTATTACGGCCAATACCGTTATGAATGTTAACATTGTCGGACATTGCTTGAGCAGGAGGTTCTTGCTGTGGTTCTTTTAGAAATTGCTCTCGAACCTCTTGAAATATCTGCTCTGTGTCGGATGCTTCTCCGACTTCTTCTTGGAAAAGAGGATTGGTCCTCCTTCTTGTATATACTTGGTAAACCAGGATGTTTATTGCCACACAGGTGGAGGTAATACTGGTCTCTCGGCTGCTAGATCAGCCTTTCTTTCTTCCTGGTCCAGAGTAATGGCTACGGCTCTCCACTGAGCTGTTGATGTATTCTTCTTGAAGATGAAGATCCGCAAGCTGCTGATGATATCCGATTGCTCTCCTTCAATGTATGTAAGATCTAGTTGGAGAGTTGTTGGAACAAGATCAGGTTGCTCTACTAGTGCCCAAGGATGCCAAATAGTCATTCCCGTGACATAAAAGTGTTTAGCTTTTCTTGAAGTTTGATGCCTTGTTGCCCCACAGTGGGCGCCAGAAAACTGTTGGTGTTTAAATTAGCACCTCTGGAGTGCTGATTGTAAACGTTTAGCTATTTCAAATGTTTTGCAACACTTCTTCGTTATTTAAAGAAGAGAAGTCCCTCTCTGCTGGGAGCAATGCGTAGGGAAGGGAAATGTAACCTAAGTTCCTATCTTTTTATGCTTCAACAGCAGGACACAAGGGTTCACAAACACAATGCGCCATAGCTAAGCTTTTCTCTGGTTTCTGCAGATCTCAACTATGACTAACTAGCTTCTATCTATCCAATACCTTCAAGGTAAACAGAGCATGAGGGTAAAGGAGCGGGAATGGTTTGGTTGGATCACCTAAATTCGCCATCTCCCGAGAATATGACCGAGGCTCTGAACTCTCAGGTACACACCGGGATAAGGTTGGTACAAGCAAACACTCTACACAATAAACTAGATCTGAGACCTGCCAAGGAGGAGGGACTCCTATCCGAGGTATGGGCTTAGGAAATAGTTTACTAGAAACAACAAAATCACGATGCCTTAGCCGACGAGCTTGCTAAGGAGGAGGGACTCCTATCTGAAGTATAGCTTGGAAGTCAACACATTAAACAACATCAAACGATAACTGTCAATAACAAATATCTAAGGAGGAGGGACTCCTATCCGAGGAGGGAAATGAGACAACAAGTTATTAGACACAAGACGTAGACATAACTCAAATAAGATGATCAAAATGCAAGCGCCTTCTGATATTCTTCTTCAATGCTTCATCAATGAACTACAAAAGTTGGGAAAGAAAAGGCACGGAATCATGCACAATTACAATCGTCCAACGAACTCTCATCCAAGAGTGAACAAGTATTCGCTTTCAAATCTGTTGGCAACAATGGCGCAGCAATTTTGCATAGCAAGTAAAAGTTAAACAAATAATGAGCCCAAGGCTCTTATTTATAGAACTCAAAGGAGTGGGAAACCCCAAAATCTCCTTGAGTTAACAATGAGTTCTTGCCAATCAATTAGCAAGATTTATTCCTAAATAGGGGGAACAAGCAGTTAACTGGAAAACTACTTCAGTTAACTGAAAGTCAACAAAGAGTCAACTGGAAACTACTTCAGTTGACTGAAAGTAAACTAAAGGTAAACTTTAATGAAA
The DNA here is from genome assembly GCA_007258455.2 of Sequoia sempervirens. Taxonomy (NCBI): domain Eukaryota; kingdom Viridiplantae; phylum Streptophyta; class Pinopsida; order Cupressales; family Cupressaceae; genus Sequoia; species Sequoia sempervirens. Next base: position 39,947 of record VDFB02300601.1, on the reverse strand, counting down.
GTATCCCTCCAAAATAGACATCCACATTTAGTGGAGATCTAAGATCCACAAATCATGGAAGCCAATTAGACATCCTTAATTAGTGGGATCTGACAATGCATGATTTAAGGAAAGTGGAGTTAAACTTGGAAAGAAGCATCAAGTTAACTCCAACTACATTTAATATCATCTCAAGTTGACTTGGAAAGAAGCATCAAGTCAACTCAAGTCTCATGAATGCCACTTGGAGGGTGTATGGCATCCTTCTTTGGTGCACTTATAGTTTGCCATTAATCAGCAGTGTCTCTATCCATTGATTGACTTTTTCAGCTTTTGGGGAGTTAATGCTCTGTAGGATGATGACATGGCATCGTAGCATGACCTCACCCGTTGTGAGCTGATTTCTGAAGTCAATACCCTGGGATGCTGCCTCTTCTAACTTGGTTGATAAAGCTGCTACCTTAGCCAGCTTGCAACCCTCTGGATCATCGAGAAAAGTGCTGCGGATGACATCCCTGAACTGGTTCTGTATAGTCACCAACTCGACGTATTCTCCTCCCTCACGTTGATATTCCATGCAAGGGAAAGATATCACCAACATTCTTGTGAAGTTGATGATAGTGGCAACCACCCTTCTGTAATAAATCAACTCTACTGAATGAGCGTCATAGGCTTTCACCTTGTACGCCAATTGTTCCTTCCAAGCAAAGAGATGTTGCTTGTTTTCCTCAGAGTATACTGATTGATATTCCAATTGCAAATCTACAATTGTGCTTTCATCTTCAAGCCTCTTTTCTGCAATCCTTTGTTCTAACTGTTGGATCTCTGCACGAAGTCCGTGTGCTCTATCCCATAAATGGTATAGGTTCGCTAGTATGCATCTACCCTTGAGAACAAACTCTTCCACTTGATCTCTCAAGTGTTTGCCGAATGTTAACAATTGCCGATGATTTTGTTCGGTGGGGAGATCTAGTAGTCCTGCTGGTAGGGCTGAGACGTTGGGTGTACTGTGTATCAAGCTGGTTATGTAAGACCTCAGTTTCTAATTTTCAGCCTTTAAGGCTGCCTTTTCTTTACCATCCTTTGCCATCCTTTCTTGTACGCTCACCGAAGCTATTCTGAGAAGGTCTGCCTCCACCTATCATGTAGTCTTCCCGAGGTTAAGTTGAGACAAAGTGTAGTCGTCTACTTGAACCTCATGTATGCTTTTCTCTACTGGTGGAGCGGCAGTCTCTATGATGATCTCACACTCTGCATTCCTTTCTATGTGAACTTGTTTCTTTAACCTCTTCACCGACGTGTCTTGTGGGACGTGGTCGAATTCGGTAAAGTCAAGTTCATACGAGGGTTTTTCCCTCTTTCTTCCTAGGAAGCCTTCCAGCCAAATAGAATCTCAGCGAACTTCGCTAGGAGGGACGTGAGGCCCTTGAATGCTAGATGTGTGAGACTGTGCTAGAGCAATGTCTCTCGGTGGCGAATCCAAGTCGATGAGGACTTGTGTCTGCTGTGATACTGGTGATATGGGCGGCTCTGTTTCCATAACAGGCACCGTTTTGCTGTTGCTTCTACTGTTGTTGGTTCGCCATTGGTTCAGCCACTGGTTCTTCAACAACTACTGCTGCTGGTTCCTCAGTGATAACCTCTACTGAATCAGGGGTAGCAGTCTCTACTCTTTGTTCTGGGGCAGCAATACCCGTGATTATTTTAGGACTATATGTGGCTTTCTCCACTGGTGTCCTCTGTGTTCTAGGATTTGACATCCTCATCCCTCGGGGAGGATTGCACCATTGCTTCTGCCTAGGTTTTCTTCTTGAAGTGGAAGGTGGTGTAGAATGAACCTGTGGTGGCTCTATTCTGTGAGGTATCACCTTCCTTGATTTCTTGCTGTCGAGATAGAGTTGGCTATTTCTAACCACTCTACTCGTTCTTTCTTCTATAGATGTATCTTCTTTGGCATACCAATCCACTCTTGGGAGTGGTTGGGAGTCAACTAAATCTGCGAAAAATGAGGGGAGAATGACTTCCCCTTCATCGTCTGACAGGCCCTCAATGTCTACTGACTTGAAATCAGCAATTTGTGGGAGTCTGAATCTGCTGTAGTTCCTTCTTCGCACTTCATACTCGTCTTTACAATTCACCCAATAATCTTCCATAGAAGACTTATGTGACGAGTGTTGCTTGAGGTGTGCTGCATAGAGTCCTCTGGGAAAATAGGATCTTCTATTAATGAGATACTTGAGGTTAAACCTCGCTGTTTCTTGACCCATCATCTTTGCATCTGCCGCGAATCCATATCTATATAGTCCCATTTCAACGGGAAAGTTAACAGCTGTCTTCCTCTTCAGGTGCAAGTGGATATGAACTTCGGACAACTGTCTCAGGAACTCCATGAAGACTACCCTATCCGAAGGGTGTCTTGGTAGCATGGCGGGGTGGCATATGTAGCCATACACTTGTATGTAGGAGAAAGTGGGAAATTGGATGAACCAATCTGCCCAATCCACCATTGCCTCTCTGGCTGTCTGTGAAATATGCACGTGCATCTCATGGTTAAGCTCACATACTGTGTGCATAGTAAAAAGATCACTTGTTTTCTTGAAGTGTCTTTCCGCTTGAGTAAACTCAAGATGTGTGAAATGTTCGTGAACCTTCTGCACACCTAAGGTTCCCACATTGTTCAATAACCTGAAATCGCCTTGGACGGCTATCAAGTATACCAGGTAGGAGCACATGTGGAACCTATGAGCTTCCAGATACCCAGTGATTTGTCGGTGGAGTGTGTCACTGATCAAAGTGGCCCAGTTGTAATATTCCCTCCTGCCAATGATTTTAGCGATGACATAGTACATCCATGGCTGGAATTGACGACCATCTTCTTCTCCAGTGATTCTATTGAGTAGAGTGATTAACACTGCGTACTCATCTTTACATTCTCCTCATCCCAACAACTTAGGCAAGCTTGCCCTTGTCACTTTTAGCCATTTTTCGGCCATTATCCTTTGACATTTGTCCTTAGCTGTCTCAAATGCTTTATCACATTCCGTCACTGATATGACTTTGCTGTTAGGACATGGTGGAATATCAAAACACCTTTCGATATCCTAAGGCTTTAAACTGCAAACAATTCTTCCATCTGCTGCTCTGATTTCTCTGGTGGTAGGGTTGTAATGCTTGATACAGGAAATTACAAGCTCTACGCTTTGAAGTGTGATGGGAATTGATGCGGCTTGCAGCAACCCAGATTCTTCGATATTCTGCAATGTGATTTGATTCATGCCTTCTAGCTGCTCCAAATCGACCACTGGATTTACTTGGTGTAAATTTGTGTCAACTGTTTTCAAGTAATCATGGAGTAAGACCGTTTTGGTCTCATACTATACCTGGGAGTACTGCATCCTGAAAAACTTGAAGATTGACTGTAAGCTTGACCTAGTTCAGATGATTTTCGGAAACCCTTAAAAATAGTGCCCTGAAGAAGTATTTTTCTGGAAAAAATCTGGCACATGGGTTTTGTTCGTGCTTCAATGCTGAACAAACCCAGTTCCTTAGAATTTGGATTCTAAAACTTTTTTAGAAAAACCCCCAAAAATAGGGGCAGCAAGTTTGCTGATTTTGGAAAATTTGTCGACATGGGTTTCTCTGGAAAATAATGCTGAATCTACCTAGTAGATCTAATCTGATGTAGCCTATTGCTTTTTTTGTCAAATGCAAGAAAACCTAAGACAAGAAGAGAGGAAAAAGATAGAAGATGGATTGGAAGTTTTATCTGATTCCCTGAAAAAATCTATCTCTGGTCCAATCCTTAAAATAGCAATCCTTTCCTGCTTCAGATCTGCAAGAAAAATGAAGAATGGATGAAAATCTCCTTCAGATCTTCAATGGCGTCCTTGAGAGCTTGTGGCTGTTTTTATCTTTCAACCTACAATGAAATAATGAAATGGGATGCCTTCTCCTTGAATATATATGTTTAAGCTTCAGATCCACAAATTTGGGGACCTGACTCAAGCTCAAAAGGTGATTTTGGCTTGATCTAAAGTTAAAAAGGTGATTTCCACCAATCGTGGAGCGTTTTAGCCAACTTTAACTCAAAAGCTTTTGACTTTAGTCAACAAATGACCTTTGACTTCTTTTGGGCATCCCTTTTGGCTTTTTGCAAGTTTTTTAAGTATTTTTCTCCTGAAAACCCTCTGTTTGATCCTGAATCTAGCGTTGTCTGTTGATCCTGAGACGTCACAGACACATTCACTGCGGAGCTGGATCCAAACTGAAGAAAAGTTCATGGGAGAGATGATGATAAAAAGCCGAGTTTAGGGCTTCAATAGAATGGGCGCCTTTCCCAAGAAAAGTCACTTTTGCTAATGCCTTAGTGAAATTTTGATCTTTGTTCTTCAGCCTTTTGAAATGATGTCTCATGCTTTGATTTGGATTTCTCATTGATTGGAGAGTCAGATGATTTTGCTTGATGTCTCATCAGGTATCTAGCTCTGTTCCGCCAAAAATGACTGACTTCAGAAAACTTGGATCTCAATTTAGGGTTCCTTTATTCAAGGGCGCCCGTCCTTCAAAAGGGTGCTTTTACCTTTTGGGTTGATTATCTTCATCTGAAAAGTTGCCTACTTTGATCTGGATTATCTGTTGAATGTTCTGTCAGATGTTGATGCTTGCAGTTTCGTTTCTGAGATCCATTTGGGCTGAGAAGGTTACTCTGGGAAGCCTTTTATCATTTATCAGCATCTAGAGGTCAAGAAAGAAGGGCGCCTTTCTTTTGGAAAGGCTCTTTTTCCTTAGAAATTTGCCATTAACTGTGGTTTCCTGACATTTCTTTAACTGCCTCTTTTTGCTTCGTCAGCAGTTGCTAGTGATCTATTCATCAGATGATCTGGATGTTTGTTTCACTGTCGATCCAACACTCAAATGTCAAGAATGACTACTTTGGATGATCATACTGACTGCATTTGACCCTCAAAGATCATGGGCGCCCCTACTTGAAAAAGGCTCTTTTCAGCTTTTTGAGTTTTCTCCTTCGTAACGTTTCCAGAGTTAGTCAAATTTTGACCTTTTTCACTTTCAGGAATCTCCTTCATCAAACAGCATCATTTTTGACCTTTTCCGCCATGGTTGTGTCATTGAAGCTTTTGAATCTTAGCTTTCAGCAGCTGGTACTGGCCAATCTGCCATTAATGGCTGCAGAGGTTCTAACTTTGTTCCTGAAAAATAGAAATAGACCCACCAGAGTAGAACATGTATTTTGATGATTCTGACTTGACCAATGTGATCGTGAAGCCTTTTAACCCTATCAAAATCATTTTCAATCATTTCTGGGAAGGTCCTATTTTCGGGGGTTTTCCCTGAAAATAGGGGAAAAAACCCTAATTTTCAGAATTTTGCACATGTGTTCCTTGATAGAAACCCACCAAGATTCTATGATTGGTTTGACCTAAAACAGACCTTTCATGGCATTTTAACAAGATTTAGCTCAATTTACACAGAATGCGAAAAAATTTATTTGGGGTACAACAAATTTCTAATTAAATTTAATCTAATTAATTTAATGACTTTATAAAATAAATTTAATCACAAGGATTAAATCACTTTACAAAATAAAATAAATTAAATTAATTAAATCAAATATAAAACTTCTAACAATATTAATCAAGATTAATTAAATATTCATTTGAAAATATTTTAAGCATTAATTTCCCACGGAACATACCTTGCAAAATAAATAAATGACAAGGCAAACGGGGACAACATAACAAATCAGCAAAACCAAACAAAGACTGACGACACACTGTGACTATGGTTTTGGTTTGACAATGAAATCTAGTTAGTATCTCCCAATCAACTATACCGCTGGGCAATGGACACGCTCAAACCTGTGAATCCAGGTGGAGTCGATGTCTTGTACCTACAATCCTGCAATAAAACATATGTTATACATGTATATAGATTATAAATAATTACACGTGAAGAGAAAATCACGAAATTGCAGAGCACTCGCAAGCAAGTGATGCAATCCTGTTTCCCTTCACCAATATAGTGTCACATCAAAACTGACAAAACTAAAACATCAATTAACTACAGATGAGCGTATATCAATATCAATGCAAATAATCAACTATGCTAACCAAAAATCATGTCATAAACAATAATCATCCATATAGTGTACTATCACATCTAAATATAAAATCCATCATCGCTCCAATGTCAGTGATCAAATAACAACATAGTATCATGGTCTATCAAAGTAAAAGCACTGTTTGAAAATATAAGCAAATCGGAGGGTTACTACATCCAAAATGATGAACCACACTAAAAAAATTTGTCTCGCGCCTTTGTGAATTTGTTCATCTATTATGTTTTATTTCTCTATTATTTCATTTTTAAATCTAAATTATAATTGATAATTTATCTCCTCTATTTTTCCAAAAAAATCCTAACAAAACACCTTTTGGGAGAAAAACCTCACACTCCAAAATCTGCCCAATATATTATTCAAAAAATCACAAAGATTACAATATACTTGTAGAGCGAGCTTCTCACAAGAGTATCGCCAACCAGAGATTCAAATGTAACACAACTATCAAACTCTCAAAATACATCACAATATGTAGCAATAATACAATTCCCTCATAAAATAGGGTTTCCTTCTAGGGCAAGACAAGCCTTGATAAAATATCTACCATAAGATTTGAGACCTAATGATGAATAATCTAGATTTACAATAACAAAACATACATAAAATATGGCTTTTGGGGAAACTACCCTTAAACCCATGTCAAATTATATGGCCCCTAGATTTATCGCCAGGGGGATCATCCCTCAATCTTGGTAAGGGTACCTCCCATTACAACCCCTACACTTAATATATTAACCTATTATAATTGCAAGGTTCATACACCATTTTTTCTAACAATCTCCCACTTTTGAACACCTTGCAAGAGCATCAGGAGGATAAATACCATGAATTAATTGTTATGGGATGAGAGGCCCATAAAATCCAAACACCATCTTGTTGAGATTGGTTTTAGCACAACCAACTACTAAGTAACAATAAATTACTAATCCTTTTGAAAAGAAGGGATTCCTACTCCAAGGTTCTTTTTAGGTCAAGTTTGACTGTGATGGATAGCTTAGTGGTTTATGTAAACTTTTTAACAAGGGGTTTTAGTGATTCAAACTTCTATAAAATATATTCAAACTCATGCAATATTAGGTAAAAAATATACTTATTGAATTAATTACATTTTATTAGAGATTGCATCATTTGTATAATAGATCTATATAATTACTATGCTCTTTAAAGATTCAAAGTATCATAAAATAAATAGAAAAATATTTAGGTTAAGAGAGAAATTAAGAACAAAGTAAATTGAATGGACAAATAAAAATCTAATTTTATCTATCAATGCTGAAATGGTTAAGAAAAATCAAGAAAACCAATACTAATGTAATCAATATTCACCCAATCACCAATAATACCAATGCAATCATCCAAGGAAAATTCCTAATTTTAGATTTTCAAGCCACATCAAATAAAATCACCATAAAGCATGCACATATTTAGATAGGACTCTATTCAAAACCAATGTAAAGAAAATGATTTCACTAATTTATTCAACTTAGATCAAAAGAACGAACATAACATCACTGGTGATGAAAACCCATATGCACATAATAGACATAATCCTTCAATATTTATAAATTTCTCACAAAGTGTAGTAGAAAAATCCATGCTATAATTGTATTAGTTCATTGTAAACAAAATAATTTCTGATGATTAACAATTTTCACACATGCAAAATATATAGGAATAATGTGTTCCATATAGATTATGGATCTAAAAAAGTTAATTGAGAGTTCAACTTGGGCGATCAACCCCTATTTTAAAATGGACTAAACTAAAATTAACAACCAACTCTTGAACTAAATTCTAATTGAGAACTCAATGCTAGATTGGTATTTTTCCAATTGGAATGTTGATTTATTATAAAATTGGTCAAAAAATAATAGAGTTTGATTACTAGATTATTTATCACTTGGGAAGCTTTTTCTAGAAAAAAGCATTAATAGCTTCATTCATAGTGCATATATTTGGCCCCTTATGATATTTTAACTTGATTCTCTAGGAAAATGTGGAATTCTCTAGCTTTTCTTGCAAGTTGTCGAAGGAAGAAAGATCTTCTTGGAAACTTCGAAGACCTCCCTTTTTTGTCATCATTTGATCAATGACTGTTTGACTAAGTTGATTGTGTAAAGATATTTCAAACTCCTTGATCATCTTGGTTGATGAATCCACTAAGGAAGTACATTTTCAAAATGTACATCCTAGAATTTCCACACAATATTTTATTTTTACCGTTTCATAGTCAAATAGGCCTCTATTCTCATTCAGTTTGTGTTTGCACTTATTCAAAAATGTAACCCTTAGCTGTCCAACTTTTAGCCATTATTTTGGCTTATCCTAGTCTTCTTATTCTATCACAATCACCTTTATTGAATCCTTAGTAGTAGTATCCTTGATTTTTTGCAAAATTAGGATATAATCATCCCAAACAAATAAATCCTCATTTATTTCTGACTCTATTTGGTGATCTAGATTGGCTTCATTACTAATGTAGTGATAAGCCTTTATTGCCTTCAAAATTCCACTTCCTAGGGCCTTTAAGTCATTTCTCCACTCTCTAGTAGTAGAGAGTAAACCCTCAATAACTAGATGTTGAGCATCCTTATTTACTACCACCTATAGGATTGGAGCAAGGCAACTGAACCAATAGGTCCAATTAGATGGTTGATGTATGTTGTCAACTGAGATACCTGGAATTTGAGCTCTTCTTTGGTGTTCTCATCCTTTTGCATCCTATTAAGAATAGAAGATAAAACCATTTGTAATGATTGTTATTCTCCTTCTCTAGTCTAAGCTCTTAGTTTTATTTCTTGCATTTGATAATCTTTGGGTAGCATGTCTAATTTTGGTTTATCTACAAAGGTGATACTAGTTTGAGCTAATCTATTCCCATGTTCATCCATGGCGATAGTAGACAACCTCCTTGATATTTTCTTCATTCTAGTACATGCTTGGAAGGCCTCAACAAGAATAGTAAATTATTCCTCCTCTTCTTGGACATATGTCCTTTTTATTTTTTTAATAGTATGGTTTAACCATACTTGGAGGGTAGAAGAAACTTTGTGATCTGAGGAGAGAGAATGACCTTTGTGTCATGTGAAGCTTGATAGTCTTCATGTTTGGTCTCAGGTGCTTCGATTTATTTATCTACCTCTTTCCTTTTAGTTTCTTCTCTAATTACCTCTTTGTTATGAACTTCCTCATTTGCATCTTGTAGTTCTTCTTATTCTTGGGGAGGAGGATGTGGGTTGTGGGGGAAAAAGGAGAGGAGAAGGAATGGGAGATGATTGAGGAGGAGGAGGAATTGGAGAGGAAGGAATACGAGAAGGATAAATATGAGGAGGAGAGGGATCTCAAGGTGATGGCGTAGGTGAAAGAGATGGAAGAGGGGACTCATGTGGTGGAGAAGAGGAAGGACTAGATGAACTAGATTCAAGAATACAAGGTGATAGGCCAAAACTGGGGAAAAGAGTGAAATGGATTCAATGTTAAATAATGAATTTTAGTTTGCTCTATACGTGTCAATTTGGGGATTGTAAGTTGATGAAAGGTATTGTGGCAATCTGCACAAGGGCTGAGAGTCATGAGATGAGTGGTTATGAATGCATCCTATGAAAATAAACCTACTATAGATCAAAGTAATTTTGGAAACAAGAACTATCACTTCTTGGTGATAGGATATACACACATAACAAACTCTAAACATAAATTTAACACAGATTACCAAATTTAGAAAATCCAAAGTGAAGGAATAAAACTCAAATCAACAACATACTTAATTTACATTGAAATTATAATAGCTAGTTCAATCTGAATTAATAGATAACTTACACAAATATCAACTTCAAAATTATAACAACAAAAATATCAATCCATAATAATGCTTAACCGAATAATCACACACACCTTGCAAAAGAATAAAGTATTTACACTTAATCGAAAGTTATAGAGGGGGCACCCTTCCTCCCAATGAACCTTTTGAAGATGAAGAACTTACAAAATTTCTGAAATCAGCTTTGGTAATATTTTATTGGAAATAATATTGGTTTCTTACATTCCTTCTCCAAAGTCTCTGTTATGTTGCTTATATATACACAACCTTTAACAATTTCATACAAGAATACATTATTTGTTTTGGCACGTAGCCAATAAAATATATAATAATAAATACAACCTTGACTGTTAGCTATAAATGAAAAATGGGTTTGTTGTAATGATGAACAAAGAACATGAGATTTTTTGTTTTCCACGCAGCTAACAATTGTGTCCTCTTCCATAAACTAATATTTTTGGTTTCCTCAAGAAAGCGCATCCTCCATATTATTCTACCACGTTATCAGAACCATCAGTTACTGTAGAAGAATGAGGATTTCGGTTTTCTCCTCCAACAACTATGCAACCACCTCCTTGTTATGGGTTCTTCCTCATCCATGTGGAGTATTTGAATGTTGAGTTGGTGATGAATAATGAGTGGTAGAAATAGACAAAGTAGTTGCTCATAAACAAACAGTTTCTCTAGTTGTACAAATTGAAAGGAAAAAAGTGATGTGACGTGGAGATAGAGTGGCATAAATGGTAGTCCACAAAAGGAAATGAAGTGACTCGTGTAGTCATCATATGAAACTGAATCGTTGCCACCTTTGAATTTTGCATGCTATGTCTTCCAAGCTTGAAATAACAACATTTATTAGTAGATACATCCAATAATTATTTTCCATATTTTTATCCAAAAGCTATATTAAATATCACTTATATATATTAAATCATAAGCAACGTAAAATGGTAAAATGAGATGAAAATGGAATGTGGGAATGGTTATGAAGGCATATGAAAATGACTAAAATATGGCATAAAATGAGACATAATTGGCTCTCATCAGGAGGAATGGAGGAAGATGTAGCTTGGGAAGAGATTTGATCTCACTTCTTTCTTTGTAAATGAATTTCTTTCTCACTCTCTTCCTCACTTGATTCAATTACTATTCTTTCCTCTCCTCTCTTTCTCTTTGATCTTGCTACTAAGGGTATTGGTCTTTCCTTTTCAACTACAGTAGTAGATGGGCCTCCAACCTTCTTGATATTTTCAAGATGATGTTTTGGTCATTGTAACTCCATTATAGGGAAAGGAGAAAGTAAGTTTCATCTTTTTGAACAAGCTATGACACTAGCTACTCTTACCTTTATATTTTCATCTTTTTCTATTGAGTAATCTACATTGTAGATTAGTTGGTTGTAGATTCCTTTGAAACTATAGATAGAATTGAGGACTTTCTTATTATCCTTCAAGTCCTTTCACACTTTGGTTACATTGCATTTTCTCATTATGTCTACTATCAACCTATAGTAATCTTTCATCCTTACCTCATACTTGTTAGAATCCAAGATCACCTGCATGCAAGATGGATACCTGTCACATGCAAAAGATATGAAGAACCAAAAGGATGTTCTCTGAACCTCAAAGTGTAAAATGCATTAAGAGAATCAATTATTACAAAGTGATCAATCCTTATGAAGGAGATCAAGAAACCCTAAAAGGGAAACCCTAAATGAAACCCTAGTGTGCACACTTAATTAATAATTAATTAATTAATGTGCTTAAGTTTAGCTTAAGTAATAAAGAGGAATAAGTGACTTAATTAATTAATCAATGTGATGTAATTAATTAAGCATAATAACTTATTACTCTAACACCCCCCCTTAAGATGAACTTAGGAAGAAGCTAAAACACTAGAATAAGATGCATGAAAGCAAAGATGGGTCCCGACAACTAGGCCTGATCAGGTACCCATTTACAAATGCAATATGAGGTAGAGAAGGAAAAACCCAGTGGGACAAAACCCCCCTACAATGTGATAACATGTTGCAAAGAAGCACTGGAAGAACTCTGTAGAGTAACACTGGAACCGCAATCTGGCAAGCAAGGAAAGATATTTCTGTCTACAACTGAAACCAAAACCGGAATCAAAATAATGTGACAGCAGACCCGATGCCACGGAACACTCAAAAACTCCAAACAGGAACAACCTTGGAATCTATGAAGCAGCAAGCAATTATTGAATGATGTATTACTGAAAATGAAGTGCAAAGATGCAAGATGCACTCTCCCAACTGCCAAAACATCCAAGTAATTGCTAAACAACCCATCGGGCCAAATATGGACTAACTAATAAACCTGGGATAGATACAAAAAATTTCATGGACAACAACATAGAGCTCCTCAATACCTTTCCAACGCCGCAAACGAGGCAAAAATTGGACATCGTGGCAAAAAGTTATGAGCTCGGAAGTCCAAAAATAACATCTGACTTCAAACAGAAATAAATGCAGTAAAACAGTAAAATACTAAAAAATAAACTACACCAAATGAAAGTGCTCAGAACTAGCTTTCCGGCGATATCTCGTTTGCCCGATTTTGATACCGTATGCCCAAGTTATGGCCAAAAGAAAAAAACTACTCTTTTAGGAAAAACTAGGGTTAGGAGGGCAAAGAGGGGCCGGCCGTATGCTGACGTCATGCTGACGTCATCAGTTCATGAGCTTAAAATTGATGGTCATCTGGTCGTCGCCGCAAAAAATTGGTCCCCTGCAAAAAAAATTCGGAGCCCTTGGTTCGGCATATGACCGCGGGCTGAGCTCGAAGGGGCTGGATCGGTGGCTGGGGGCGGAGCCCCTGGTCCCCATATGACTGCACTGGAGGAGATGAGAGCCCTTGGGGGCTGGCGGCCGAGTGGTGGGCTGGAGTCTCGGCAGGGCTGAGCAGGGGCCCGTGGTCCTCCATAGGACCTCGGCCTAGTCGAAGGGCCTGGCGGGGGCTAAAAACGCCGAGTAGCTGGCGGGTGGAGGAGCCCGGCGGCGGTGGCGGGCCGGTGGCCACCCAGTGGCTGCCTGGTGGTGGTGGCTTTTTGCACTGTGAGTGCCGCACATATTCCCAAAAAAATGTGTTTTTTTTAATTTTTTTTAAAATCGTGCCTTAGAATGTGTGCAGGGGAAGGCCATACGGCCCCCAAGAAATTTTTTTTTGCCTCTCGGACCAACTTCACCAAAATCGACAATTTGATAGGCGTTTCTAGGGTTTTGGGACGCTGCGAACGTGATGGCGATGTCCATTTGAGCCCATAGTGTCCTGAAAAAATAGCTACCCCCAGATCTTGCAGAAAAGATGCTTGTGGAAACCCTTGCACTTGAAACTCACAGAGAGGCCATATCTTCAGATCACGAACAAGCAGCTACAGGTCTGGTGCTCTGATACCATGTTAGAAAACCAAGATCACCTGCATGCAAGATGAATACCTGTCACATGTAAAAGATATGAAGAACCAAAAAGATGTTCTCTGAACCTCAAAGTGTAAAATGCATTAAGAGAATCAATTATTACAAAGTGATCAATCCTTATGAATGAGATCAAGAAACCCTAAAAGGGAAACCCTAAATGAAACCCTAGTGTGCACACTTAATTAATAATTAATTAATTAATGTGCCTAAGTTTAGCTTAAGTAATAAAGAGGAATAAGTGACTTAATTAATTAATCAATGTGATGTAATTAATTAAGCATAATAACTTATTACTCTAACAATACTCATCTTTGCAATTGGTCCAAAGGTCTTCTAGATCAGGCTCATGTTTGAAAAATGAGCCTATGACCTTGATAATTTTCCCAGTAGGATAAAATATAGCCCTTGGTTCATTGTACAAGTCTATTGCACTTGTCAGTTCTGCCTCGACAATCTTTGCATTCTACATATTTTCATAGGAGTAGCCACCCACCTTTATAGGAAAAGAGTATCATGATTTATGCTTTCTAGAAATCAACTTGTGGATCTCTATAACATGTTTGCACAATTACAATAAGATTATCCTATCATTTGGGTATCTTGGAAACTTAAGGGGAGCTTTGTGGAAGCCTCCTACTTGAATGTATGATTTTTTTGAATTAGATGTATGAACTCCCCCAATTCTTTAGTTTTACCTTTTTCTCCAATGAGATTATTTTAGAAAAATCACTCTCAAATCCTCTAACGATAACATAGAGGAAGGAGTCATTAATAATGTAGTAGTTCCTATTGTTAACATTTAGTTCCAACTATGGTTAATAATATATTTTATTTTCTCCTAGTTGAAGTTATCTTATCCTTGTAAGCCTTGGGAGATTTCCCTGATAGGCCAACAAGTACACTAAGTATGAATTCATGTAAAATTTGCTACTATTTAGCACATCCTTTAGTTGTGCATGAAGAGTGTTATTGATTAAGGTATCCCAATCTATTTTCTTGTCTAACATAATAGTCAAAATGAAATAACACATCCATGGGTAGAAATCCCTTATATGTGGATAACCATAAACCATGATAAGGAGTGTGATTTGATCCTTAGCATCTTCTCGAAATTCACTTTTGTGTTGCATCTTTTCCATTTTGAGTTCTTGCTTCCTAGAGTTGAGTAGCATTTGATTCTTGATAAAATTTAGACAACTTACATTATGTTTCTTGAAATAATCCAATGACTTCCTCATATCAATTGTCTCATATTTTGAGGATGTAGGTTTCATAAATACCCTCTTGATCATATATGGATTGATTTTGAGTATAACCTGTCTAGATGGTCCCAATATCTTGCTTTGTTTGTGGGTGTAGTATTGAGAAAATGTCAATACTAGTTATGGAGATTGTACTAATATAGGGAATGAAACTACCTCCACCAGTCTTGAATTGGCTAGAGAAGTAGCCATGGTCAATCTATTCTCTTCATTGTGGACTCTTCTATGAAATTCATTCATGTCCACATATCCCATATAAATATCTCCAATATCTAAGTAGGGAGAAAACATCTTGGATAGATGGCAGTATCTTTTTTATTGATAATTCATTTTGGTGCCTTCTCCTTGCATATTAACTACACATTAAAATATCATCCATTAGAACACACGAAATTAATTGAAATATTTGAACCAACACCCTAGTCAAGCCCTAAAGCTAGGCCATATTATGCTCTATTACAACATAAGGCTCTCAAATATTCAATCTACCAAAATCTTGTCTTATCAAGAGTTGTATCTCAGGAATACCCCTTGTTGCTTACCAAAAACTTTACGTATTCTAACTGAGCTTACCCCAAACACCATAATTGTGAAAGATATGACAGATTGTTTTGAATTGTCAAATGTTGATATTTGGGTATGTTACTTGTCTCTTACTTCTTAATAGACGACAATCATTAAAACAACCATTTGATAGTTTATACTCAATAGTTGATTAACCAAGTAAATGGATTTTCATCAGGGATCGAAGGTCAAGAAGAGTACCACTTAAGTTTTATAATATTTTCTTGAAAAACGATAAGGTGCAAGCCAGACACCTAATTCCTAAAGTAAAAAAGTGTTTTCTTAGTGTATTCTTATTGAGGATCGAAGGTCAAAGGGATACATTATGCTCCTCTAAATGTATTTTCAACAATACACAAGGCTTACTCCTAAGGTCCAATGACCGAAAAATGAGTTTAAATGGAAAAAAAGATATTTTTGGGTTTTCAGAGTCGAGGGTTAGTCTTAACCTTCTTTGTATTCTTCGGATCAACCTTAAGATTCACTCTTGATCCCTGATGTTTGAAAGTGCTTGGTCAAATTTTACAAGGATGATTCATTGAATGTCAGATATTGGAGATATTGTTTGGGATTTTCAAATGATTTTAGTAAATGGTAAAAAGGGAAACATGATCCCCGACCTCCAACAATTTTAACCATACTTCAAGAGACTTTCAAGACTAATTAGAGGGCTTGGAAATTTACCAACCCATTTCCAAAACAAGCATGGGAAAGGAAACCTTGGATCTAATGAGGTAAATGATGACATCAAGAACATCCTCAATCAACAAGTTTATGTAAAATAGGATTCAATGAGTAGATGAAAAAACAAAAAAACCAAATGAACAACAACAACAACAATAAGAAGGAAAAAGGGGAAGAAAAAAAGACAAAAATAGCAAGAAAGAGAAAAATAAAGAAAAAAGAATGTAACCTAGCTGAAAACCCCCAACACCAAATGACACCACATGGAAAAAAAGAAAACTAGAGAAACAAAGCATAATTCACAAAGCAACTCAAACCTACCTGTAAATGTTGTGTGGGAAAGAAAAGCAACAACAAAAGTGTGAACAACATAGGAAGATGCACATGAGTGCTCCTACAACAAACTAAACACAAGCAAGGTGAACAAAACAAAGATCCCCAAACCAAACCAAGCACTAGCAATCCATGAAGAAAATGAGTTCATTTACAAATAGATTTTTAAAGGAAATGCATAGCATTTGAATAACTCAATTTTTGCAACATTCAAATGATAATTAAAATCATACCATTCACTCCTTTAAAACCAATTAAATAAGAACATTAATTCTTAATAAATTTCAAGTGAGGAAAATAAATTTTCTATCAAGTGGGAAAATGAGATGACAAGACACCACAACTATCAGGCATCAAGAGTCGGGGGGTTCCCAAATGGCTTACCGACTAAGAGAAAACCAAATATTGAAACTCTACAATAGAAGAGGGAAAAGTAGAAATACATTGGGGGTCAGGCCTGACAAGGATGACATGCCATCAAAAGGAACCTTAAAACCTCAACAAGGGAAAACCAAGAGAAAGGAAAATGAAAAAAAGAAAGAAAATAAAGATGATGGGAAAAGAGGGAAAAGGGAGGAAAATAAAACAATAGAGGGAGGAAAGAAAGAAAAAAAAACAAGAAATAAATAAATAAACGAGGGAGGGGGGTCCCCATCTTGCTCAAAAATAAAATGGGGTGTGACTACAATGCACAAAAAATAGAAACAAAACAAAGAAAATTATACCAATATTTCTTCATCATGGAATTTCTCAAGAACCTAGACTCATAAAGAATACCAATTCATTATTTTGAATGAAATTCATTACTCATCTAGGTATGAATCAACTAGTCCTTTTCAAAGGATACATGAATCTCATAGTGTGTGAAGATGATTTATTTCTTCAAAGTGATGGCTTTAGGTAAAGTGGAATGATCCTCAAGACAATCCTAAATAATTGGATTATATCTTTCTCCCAGCCATAGGATTTATTAATATATATAGGCCTATTTGGTGTGACTTAGGAATTGGTCTGCTACTAGCTAGGCATCCATAGCCCCAATAGAGATACCTCTGATTTCCTTGAACATAGATATACTACCAGTCAGGAATCCATAGTCCTAATAGAGATTACTCGAATCACCCATTTAATTGAGAATCTTAAAAAAATTATTATTTTCTTTTCTTTTCACATCTCATATTATCACATTTTCACCTGATTTTGAGTTGGGAATCATAGTGGAAATTGTGAAAAATAGTAACCTTTAGATTTCACTTGTTTCAAGAGACCATTACCTCTTATCCATTATCCAAGCTTTGAAATTTTAATATTGTAAGTGGTAAGATTCAATGTAGCCTAATCTAAAGATACTTTTGTTGTATACACTTGAGAAATTAGGACTTTCAAACTTAACAAATATTAATAGACCCATGATCTCGATTAATGGGAAGTTTTGATAAGGAAATATTGGGATCATTCATTGTAGTTGATATGAAGGCCTTCACTACCAAGTGAACACTTGGAAAGGATATCCATACGAACCTCACATGAGAGAGAATAGGAAAAATAGGATAAATCCAAAAATAATAAAAGAAAACAATGAAGGGAAAGAACACAACAATAATTAGCCAAAATTATTTCATGGATCAATGATAACAAGTTTCCACGATCCATGTTAATTTCTTAACCAGTTTCTAGATTCAATTATGTGATATATTTTTGCATCAACATTTCGGATCACACTCTGTGATCTACCATCAAGATGATAGAGAGAAAAAGGAGATGAAAAATGGTTAGATGCAGACCCAGATGACTTAAAACTAACCATTTTTTCATATCCTTTTGCTCTCTATCATCCTAATGATGAATTAGGGAGTGTGATCCAAAATGTTCATGCAAAAATATATCACACAATCAAATCAAAAAATTGGTTAAGCAATTATATATTGTGGTGTGATATTTCGAATACAAGCTCAAGTGATTTTTCATAGTTGGTTTAGGAAAATGCCATCACATAAATATTGAAATATGTGGGAGTACCATTCATCTGATTTAATCACATGAAATATTATTTCATCTTTAAGTTCTTGATTATTTATGGCAATGTGAGATTTTAAATAGTAAATTTAAAATCCATAGATGAATCATTGAGGGATATAATGGAATTCACACTTGGCATTGCATTCGTGTGTTGATTATCATTCCATGGAATATTGTCAAATATAGTATACGAGATGAATTTTTTAATATTGTTAGTGCCAAGTTATAATATTGGGATTGTTTATCTTGTTTCACTTGATATGATCCATTAATTTTTTTTATAATTAATTGATAGTCCCCAAATATAATTTTTTTTTTTAATATTAAGAGACAATACCACATGTAAATGAGCTATAAGAGCCTTATATTCCATGATGTTATTTTTGCAAAGGAAATTGAGATGGTAAGATAAGGAAATTGGCTTACCTAAAGGAGGTGATAATATAACTCCGATGTCAGAGTTAGTTCAACACTTAGAACCATCAAATTTTAAATCCCATGTTTTGTTTTCCTATAATGTCAAAACATGTTCATCATGAAATGTGTCTTGGTTTTGTAAAGCCAATGGTGAAAGAACTTTAGCTAAATGGTCGGTCAATTCTTGAACCTTAATCACCTTTTGAGAGACAAACTTAAGATCAAATTCTGTTAACAACATCACCCATTTAGCTAAGCATCCTGATAAATTAGTTTTAGCAAAAATATGTTTTAATGGATCAATCTTTGTAACAAAATGTACTTCAACATTTAGAAAATAATGTCTCAACTTATTTCTAGCAAACATAATATCCAAACATTATTTTTCTATATTCATGTATTTTGTTTCTTAATCAATCAATGTTCAACTAATTTAGTAAACAAGTTCTTTACCATTCACATCTTGTTGCACCAATAACACAACAAGAGCATTAGATGAAGCATAAGTGTAAAGAATAAAAGAATGTCTCGATATAGCTAATTGTACAATAGGAGGGTTAGCCAAAAAAAAAAAAAAAAATTCTTAAAGGATCTTTGAAAATCTTCATTCCATTTAAAAAGGGATTCTTTATTAAGTAATTGAGTAAAGGGAAGAGTCTGATCTGCCAATGATGCAACAAAATGAGGGATAGCTTGAATATTTCCTTGTAAGCTGCAAAGTTGAGAAATGTCTTTATGAGGTGGCATGTTTATTATAGCATCAATTTTATTTGTTCCTACCTTGATACCTCAATGTGACACTATAAAGCATAATATTTTTCCACTATCCACACTGTAGACACACTTTTGAGGATTCAACCACATGTACTTAAAAATTCATAAAGATTTGACAAAAGATTTTGACATGATCTTGATGTAATAGATTTATATAATATATCATCAACACAATCCCTTAAAATGTTATGTATAAAATCATGAAGTATTAATGTCATAGATCTTTGATATGTTGCTCCAAATTTTTTCAATCCAAACAACATAACAACCCAATAAAACATTCCCCAAGGTGTAATAAAAGAAGTTTTATATTGATCTTGAGGATTGATAAAAAAATTAATTATATCCAGAAAATCCATCCATAAATGATAGTAAAGCACATCTTGTGATTGAATAAAAAATCACATCTATGTTCGGAAGAGGGAAATTATCTTTCAAAGATGCTTTATTAAGGTCACTAAAATTCATACACATTCAAATATGATTATTAGGTTTTGTGATAGACACTATGTTTGATATCCAAGGTGAATAGTCAATAGGGTAGATGAAGACAACTAGTAAGAGATTTTAAATATTAGCCTTAACTAAAAAAATCACCTTAGGGTTCATTTTATGAATCTTTTGTCTCATAGGTTTAACATTGTCCTCTAATACAATATTATGTGTAACCACCTTGGGGTCTATGCTAGACAAATCTGAATAAGACCACACAAATAGTTAAGGGGAATCATGTAGTAACTTAGTATGGATTTTTCATAAGAATCAAGGAATTTTCCAATTAATATTACTTTTTATGTACTAGATGGGTCCATCAGGACATCGACAATATCTCCTACAAGTAGTTTACTGTGGTATGGAATTTTAGGAAACTTTTAGGGTATATCTTACAAGTCTATTGTATTATCTAATAAACAAGCTTCTTTCCCAAAGTATGATTCGACATTTAAACAATAGGGAAATCCAAAATCATGATGCTAAGTAGGAAAGTTTTCTTAAGTGCCCAAAAATTCTACCAAGGACTCATTGTTTTGAAATATATCCAAAGACATGTTTTTACTTGTTTGACTTATCAATTTAGGGTGAAACAATTTGAGCAATACCTTAGGAGGGTCTTAGGTTATTGTGTTTACATTAATTGATGGTCTTTGTGAAGCTTTAGTGAGTTTCAAAGGATGATAACCAAGACCATTTGTTTTTTCTTATGTGTTTAATTCTATAGGGACCTTGATACCTTATTCTTTCATACCACATCCATTACCATTATATCCAAATTGTGAAAGGATTTTATATCCACTTCCATAAATAGATTCCATTTCTTTCAAGGAAGGTGCTTTTTCATAATCATTCAAATCATGCATGGATGTATAATTGGCATCAACTTTATTGCTAGAAGTTGTAAAATTAGATATTTGAGGAGGATCCATAGAATATTGCATAGATTTCACTGCTGCTTCATTGGTTTTTTTAGATGTGGATGATGAGATAGTGTACTGCCCTATGAAATTAGGTGTAAAATATAATGATCCCCAATCATAATCTAAAATTTTTATGGTACAAAGAACACAATCATTGTTATCTTGAATATGCATGGGTTTCACCTTTGAAGAAAAAAACAATGTGTTAAAGGGAATTTTATTTCCTATTCTAGTTTACAAATAATTTGTAGACTTAGGATAAAATTTCACTATGTAAACCTTGTTGTTATATGTATATTTCATGAGGCAGTGAAGGGTTGAAGTAACCCCTCCCATAGCATAAATTCATGGTTTTCCTAGAAGAATATTATATGAGAGAGCATCCAACATGACATGGATAATGATAGGTAACACAACATGATCTACTTTAATAGGTAATGTGATTGTTCCTAGTGGTTGTCTACCAAAATTATCAAAATCATGAATAGATAAAGTGTCAGGTTGAATAAGAGACCTATCTACAACAAGCTTGTTAAAAAGGTCAATGCTACAAACATTGAGATCTCACTCATTATTAATGAGAGTACACCTAACACCAATTTTATTTATAACAACCATTATCATTACGACATAATTTTGTTTTTGTATCTCAAGAGGAGGTGATTCACTATGATAAAAGATAATATCTAAAATTTTCAAATTCATACCCTCAAGCAAAGTTTGTACATCATTTGGTTTAGCATAAGGAGGAACAACAATTTTTTGTAGAGCTTGTTGAAGCATATTATGATAAATAGGTGAGTTTTGAATCAAATCCCACAATAAAATCTTAGCGGCAGTAACACGAATCTTCTCTACAAGATCATAATCCTTACCATTATGTTAAGGTGAATGAGGTGAAATAGGGAGAATAAGTTGTGGGAAAGGAATGGAAAAAGGAATAACTGCCATTTACTTTAGATTTTTGTTGTTTTGTGTGTTGTATGTATGAGAAATGACATGATAATGTTATTGTTGCAGTATATTTTGTTGTATTTGGTTATGTTGAATCAATTATCTTGTAAATTTTAAAATATGACTAGGGGCTTTTTGTTTGTTTGACAGTGGTCTAATGATAAGAACATGTTGATTTTTGCGCATAGATGAAACTAAAGTTGTAGAAATGGAAGAAAAGTCTAAGGGACGAATAATGTGGTGCATCTATGATGTAAATTTTATTTTGAAATTAGAGGAAAAGAGCACTGGATGTCATAGAATGAGAGAGATTTCGGGCTCTGTAAATTTCAAATATGAAGCTCCCAAATTTGCACTCTATAATTTCATTTTGTAACTTTTCGTCTTCAAATCTAAACTTGCAAAATCATAGCAAAGAGGGGAAGGGGTGACTATATAGTAGATTTCATAGGTCAAACCCTCATTTTTGTATTTCTACCTCCATAAATAGCTAATTGATTTACTCATAAAAATGTGTGTGCTCTTAACCTTAAGTGCATTTAAGGTTGTAATGAGCTAAAATGCTAAAAATCCTACTCAAATATGTCAGAGAATGATTCCTAAATGACACGAACAAGATCAACCCAAGAGAAAAATCAAAATACCCTTAGAAAAATATAAATGCATAAATACCTTTCTTAGGGCAGCAAGTAGATCAAATTTTGAAGATGAGAACAATATGAAAACAAGTCATTAGGCACTTGAAAGAAGCCAAAGCTATCTACAAAACCTATATTCCATCATGTCCTTCCATTGGCATCAAACTTCAATCATTTTTACAACTTGAATAATTATGAAATTCTCCTTGTAAATTTGTAAAAATGGATGTATTTTGGTAGAGTCTTACTGCACTTGTAATTGCTTCATTTTATTTTGAAATAATAATTCATGTTTATATAGTGGAACATAGAAATAAATTAAACTATAGGTTGACTCATTTAATTTTAATTTTCAAGATTAATTTACCATTGAGGCCCAAATTTGAAATTACTTCTCTGAAATTAAAGATAGATAAAAATGGGAAATTAAATTTGTTGGGAAAAATACCTAGACTAGGGTGTTGGGCACCCCTTTCCAGCTCTTTTGCGCTCAATGAAATTTAATTTAGGTTTTTAGGGTTTTCTTAAATCAAAACTTCTCCAACATATGAGCACTTTTTAGGGTTAATTTGATGATGTTTGATTGATAAAGCATTTTCTAGGGTAGTATTGGCACATTCTCCTAGGTTGATAGGAAAAATTAAGGCTAGGGAATTTCTAAAATGTATTAATGGGTAGGTTACTAAAGAAAGTTCTAAATAGAGAGTGAAATTGTGCTTTTGCCTTAAAGGGAGTACAATTTTTATGCTGCAATTTTTATATGATATGTGATGGTACAATTGATTATTAGTTTGGTGCTTCCTAATATAGGTTCACATGATTTTTTTAGAGTTGTACTTTGATGGTGACAAGTACACAGGTTGTCTTCTAGTTTAAGGACATGGGTTGACATGTGTGGAGACTAGGATTCTCGTATGGGTGATATTTGAGTGCAAGTCCAACATTGGCGATGGTTATGGTGTAATGGATATGCAAGTATATTTTGAGCATTATCACAACATCATCATGTATGTGGTTGTTTTGAGGTGATATGGTTTAGGGTTAGGAGGTTGTTGTTATCCCCTAGATGCTTGATTGGTTCCTTAACTATGGTTACTCATTTGTGGACATATTTGGTGAATCATATCTATGGTTGATTTGGGGTTTGAGTCTTATTGTCTACAAGATTATCTTCTTTGATATCTCAATTTGTAGGTTATCAATGTGATGAGTTTGCATGCTTCAGTGTTTTGGATCTTTGAGTTATGTAGGTTATAGATTAGCTACCTAGTTCCTTGCAATGGGATGAATAAGATGTGGGCTATCTATATCCATGAGATTGGTTTAGTGTTGATGAAAAATTTGTTAGTTTTCCTTGTTTGTGGTCATTTGTGCATTGGTATGATGTTTTGAGATGAGAGGATGGATGATTAGAGTACTAGGATTGTTGATTGTTGGCATTTATAGCATATGTAGTTTTATCACAATGTTATGATAGATTGGTTACATTTCTTTGGTTACACATTTTAGCAGGAGTTTTTGATAGTGATGACTTGGTAGGGGTATGTGCAGGATCATGATGGGCCAAAAAGTGGCAATATTATGGGTATTTGTAGGGTATGTGGCTGACGACCTTTTTTTTACCCAAAATTGATGAAATGAAAAGGGTTTTTAGAGGAGATTCTTAGCTTTCCACCAATATAAATTATGCTTTAATTTGAATTTAATAAATAATTATTATTTATTTTTTGTTAGAATTACAACTGAAGTCCTAATCGATAGCCTAATTGTGAAACATCTATAACTTTCAAAGGGTATCACATTTTTTGAATCCAAAAAATGCATCACATTCTATACTTCACATAATATAGGATTAAAAAAGAAAAATTAAATTTCATGAAGTTTTGACCAAGTTAAGGTGGTCAGACATATGAGTTTTATATTTTTAAAAAGTTGTAATAAAAAATTCATAATTAATTATTTACTTGGAAAAAATACAAAAAATATGCATCACATCCTGACATGAGTCCTCTACTTATATATAAAATATTATAAAAAAATATTATCATTTTATTATGGTTAGGTGGTTATTGACACCTACTTATATTTTTCCTGAAATTTAAGTACTACTGCATTGAAATTTCAAATTTTCACCAAATAGATTTTATTTATTTTTAAATAAACCTAGTAGTTTAGAAACTACATTCAATTTTCTATAGATTCTATTCTTACATATTTTTTAAATAATATAGATAACTTATTCAAATTTTTGTCAAGTTGTCTAACACTGATTTTTTTTGAATTTTTTGCCACTTAAGGGCCTGTTTTTTCCATGATGATCCTGCACATACCCGTAGTGTAGGATTGATTCCTAATGTTTTGATGGTGGTTGTATCTTCTTGGATTGGATATATTAGCTCTACTTGGTACTATTTGCATTTTAGTTACGTATGTGGACCTAGATGATTTTCATTTAGGATATGGTAGTCATGATTCCATGTGTAGCTCGGTATCATTATTTAGTGGGAGTTGTTGGTAGTGATATGATTCATCATTGGTGATGGATGATATTATTAGTTTTTATGGATGTATTGGAGGATCACTTAGATCCTGTTGCTGCAAAAGAGTTCTTTCACATTTATGAGTTCACTATTAGGAGATGGTTTTATTCATATGATTGGAGATATTGATTCTTGGTTTAGAATGTGTTTAGTATTGTGCCTTGTTATACTCTAGATACTAGTTTGAGTTTGGCATGATACAGTTTCTCTTGAGAATAGGATGTATGCATTGTTGCATGTGATCTCCTAGGAGGAGATGGTTAGATTGTGATTTCATGGTTAGGTTTCTAATTATGCAGTTAGATATTTGACATTGATCTTGTTGGTTCTCTTAATATTGAGTACATTGGTCATTTTCTTGGGAGATTCATGAGGGTGTTGTGTTACACTTGGATCTTAGCATGGATTGATTGATTTCAGTTGCTTATGGATACTTGGAGACTTGGGTGAGGTTGGAGCTCTCTTGGAATTAGAGACACTTTCTTGAGATGGTCACTCTTTAAAGGTTTCAACAAGAATTCTAAGGAGCCTTCACCTAGATATGGACATGAGTTCATGATGAACCTATAGAGGAGATTGTTCTTGGAGTGAGTCACGATGACTTGGTTATCCTGGAGGAGCATTCTCATTCCACACTCTTAGTATACTTGACATTTTATCATCTAATAGGTATTTTCCATCCTATTTTTGACATGTTTTGTTTTATACTTTAGTCTTGATCCATGGTGATTGATTTTGGGAGACTCATTTAAGGATTATTTAGCATGAGTTTATATTTCTTATCTTTTATGTGATATGGATCTTGATCTATGGATAGTTGGTTGTGGAGGATTCATTTTGAGAGATGTTTAGCAATATTATCTCCATGTGCATATGAGTATATTTATGTTATCATTCATTGATGATAAGTTTAGGAGATGTCAATTGGTATGATTTCTTGATTTTAGAATGAATACTTTGAGTTTGATAATCTTGGTTAGAGAGGGTTACATCCATGTTGGAATTATACATGTTTCAAATGTTGCATTTGATCTTTGGGAATGAGTGGATGGGTGTTGTTGAGGCTTTTCATTTGAGGTTGTAATTAGATGATACTTGACACAACATCAGAATTTGAGGTTTTGGTAGAAGGAAATTTTATGATTTATAGGTTTTCTCTCTTCATTCTATGGTTCCTTCCTAGAGGTTCATGTTCATATAATTTGGGAGGATTATGGTGACATGTTGTGAGAGAGTATGCGACTATTTGTGTTGCATGTGTGGATCATTGTGATTGTTCTTGATACTTCATGCTTTGATAATTTATCATACCTTGGTATAATGTTAATTGGTAGACTTGATATGCCTTGATCATTTTCAGATTTGACATTACCCATGTAGTGGGAGTTTTTGGATATGTATGTTCTCAATTGACAATTTTAACAGAGGGAGCTTGATTGTGGTTTATGGGTTACATATGTTGGCATGAGTTTACTAATGTTGTTGATACCTAGGAGGTACATATGGTTGGATGTATTAGCATGTGTTGTGGATGCCATTTCTAATCATGTGGCATTTTTACCTTTGGCAACAGCTTGAAGCCTTTTTTATCACTTGGATTTGATGCTTGTGTTCTTGGATTGGTGCATCTTCACCTTGGAATGTTCTTTTTCTTCCATAGATGGCACATTGGAGGATGAGAGGAGTTCTTGATTGAGATGGTGGTCACTTTGGTTTTATTGTAGGTATCTTGATGGAGCACGGGAGCATGTTGGAGATTCATGTGGTTTCATGCATAGCTATGATGATGTATTTCATTGATCGACCCTTGTGTAATGTATACAACAAGTGGGAGAATGTTAGGATTTGGTGTTGTACACCATTACATAATTTGGTTTATTCTAATGTTGTAATTAAATAATTATTTAACTGTGAAGTTTGTACCTAGGAGGTGTGTTTAGCCACATTAGGTAATTATTTGGGGCCACTTGTAAAGTTGTATTGTAATATTTGGTTATTATTTTATGTGTGGGAGACATAGGATAATAATTGAATATTTTGGGAAATCATTTAATAAACTAAAAAGTTAGTACCCAATATTAAATGAGGGGTCAATGGTTTTGTGTTCACATAGTTTTGTGGCACATGGTTTTATTTGTGTGAGATTGTATCTATAAAAGAAAACACATGTTTAGTGGTTAATGTTAGTGTAGGTTTTTTACTTTCCTTATGTTGAGAATATTTATTTTTCCTACACACATTATTAAGCTTTCTTAGGTTATATTAGAATGGTTAGGATGAGGACATGTGGCATAACCAATCAATCACATGTGTCACTCACACCCACCTTTGGGTAATTGAGTCTCACACCCTCTTTTAGATTCTTATGCCACCTCTCATAACCATTTCTTGTCTTTACCTGAGTAGGCATAATTATGTAATTTGGAATTTACCAAGTAGGTAAAACTCCCACCTATTATGGGAACTTGGGAGTTATTATTCCTCTTGGAATTATCTGCCATTATTTTGATATTCCCTTGGCTAGTAAGATGGAATGCTAGTTCAGTGCTAAGGGAGTGTTGAGTTTATTCATCTCTAGATCTCTTTTCTTGCTTTCCTTCAATCATTTTGATCTTGGGTGATTTCACAACCAAATCTAATATGGCATCAAAGCTAGTTGTGAGTTGTGGGTTAGCAATTTTTCAATCCATTCTTGAAAGAAAAGTATGATCTTCTCTTGCATCCTATGATGACTTGGAGAATTAGAAACACTTTATAGAGACCTTAGTTTATGGGGGGGATTCCTTTCTATTTCCTTTTGTTGCAAGTATTTTGAGCTTCTTGGAGACAATTTGAGCTCACCATTGAGTTCAGAACAACCAAAAAGATCATATTAGGATTTTGTTTCGTGTAAATTGGAAACTAGATGCGAGATTTGCGAAGGGTTGAAGAAAGAGGTTTTTTGAGAGGTTCCAGAAGGTAGCCATCAAATCAGTGCATTTTTGGACCAAACGGACCTCACCATCATGCTTAAAAGGCATCAAAACCTAAAGATCGACTGTCAATTTGTTGATTTTGGAGAAAGTCATTTTTGAGGCAAAATTTTTTTGGTAGGCGAGTCGTACGACCCACTTGCACAAAGTACTATACAAAAAAATATTTTAAAATTAATTTTTTTCTGCGATATCAAAAAAATTTATTGTTTTCAAAAATTAAAACATAGCTTTTTTGTCAATTATAAAAGTCTTTTATTATATTTGTAAACGTTTTTTTAAATATTTTGAAAAAGCAAAAAAAATTCAAAAAATTCAAATGTCAAAAAAAGTGATACAAAGGGTACCTAATAGGTACCCTACATAGGGCCTATCAGGCCCCTGTACCTACTGGTACCCTTGGGCCCCATGCCACATAGGCGAACCCCTGAGCGTGGGGATTGGGGGTGGCTTTGGTCCCCCCAAGTATTTTTTTAATATTTTTTTATTTTAAAATTTCAAAAACAAAAAAAATAATATATAAAAATCAAAAACAAAAATATGCACCTTTCGTACTCTATACCAGTGCCCTGCCTCGGATTTTGTGCCCACGATTTGAAAATTTTGCTAAAGTTGGCAACACTTTTGGTGGTTTGCTAACTTTATCAAGGTTCTAAATTTAGTTGGTGAACTTCACATTTGGCAGTATCACCAAAGTTGGAAAAAGATCACTAAATTTGGTGGCATTATAAATTTAGCAGCACCTTGGCTAAATTTGGTGGAGGTTGATTTTTTTTCACTCATGACCTCTCACCGTTGAAGTTCTACATTTTGCACTTGAACTTCAAAGCGCAATATCTTGGACATATGAAGGCCTTTTTGAGTGCATTTTTTTTATTTGGGGTAAAATTTTGTGCTCTACACAGTGGTGTAATCAGTTTTTGCTCAAGTGATCCTAGTTTTCTAGAAATCTAGTTTTCTCATCAAATCTAAAGGGTAGACCTCATTTTTTGAACTTCAAATAGATGTAAGTTTCACATACGACCTCATATTAAGGTGATTCTTTTTTTGAAAGTGAATTTATTCTTAGTACTACACATTGGTGTTATTTTTAGGTTCTCATTCTAAGATTTTATTGTAATTTTAGTATTTTAGTCCATTTTTGGATATTGTAAAACTTTGGAAAACAACTCTAGCATTGTAAATAAATTGATTTATAAAGTGCCAAATCATTTTTTGTTGGGGGGATTCTTCGTTGAGTGAAAAAGGGGGGTGTGTCTCTATGTGTTTTCCTTCTTGCATTTTCTCTTACATTACAACAACAATCTAAAATGGATAAAACGGTTCCTCTACTCACACCATACAATTACTTTGAGTGGAAAATTGAAATGGAACGTCACTTAAGAAAGTTAAAATTGTATAGAATAACAATGGGTATTGATAAGGAACCTACAGAGGATGAAGAAAAGCCTAAATGGTTCAACAAGTGTGATGAATTTTTTGGCACCTTATGCATGGTCGTATCTCCTGATCTATGCTTTCATATTATGTCTACAAAATTTCCAAATAAAATGTGGAATACTTTGCATACTCTCTTTGGTAAAAAAGATGATATGAGAGCACATTTATTGGAGAACGAGCTCATAAGATTGAGTCCATGCAACTTTGAAACCATTCAGAATTTCTTTACTAAGTTGAATGCCATAAGATTATAGTTAGAGCAATGTGGAATTAAAAAGGATGACTCACAATTGATTTTAAGCATTCTTTCAAAACTTGGTCCAGATTATGCAGTGTTTGTTTCTACATTTCATGCAATGAAAAGGGCATTAGGAAAAGGATTTACTATGCCTTCGCTAGGTGAGTTCACAAATGATCTCACAAAGGAGCAAGATAAACTAATCCAAATGGGCATTATTAAATCTTCCAAGTCTCATGCCTTGATTGCAAAACAAGGCACTAATAAGCAAAAACAAGAAACAAAAAAACCAAGGATATAGAAAGAAAGATTCAGATCAATCTTCATCTAATTTTAGAGTAGACTCTAAATTCTCTTCAAAAGAGGATTCATTTAAGAAGGAGAAGCCCACTTGTGCATATTGCAAGAGGAGTAGACATGAAGAACATTCTTGTTATAAGAAGGATATTGATGAACTAAAAAATCTTCTTGAGAAGAAAAAAATCAATTTTCCTTCTTGAGTGGTTGATTCAACTTCTTCTTCTAATTCCAAAAATTTAAAACATTTAGAATTTCATAAGGAAAAAGGCCATACTACTGGGGAAAGTAAAACTCTTTGTGCTTCTACAGGTCTTGGATCAGGGAGACAGATCCTAGATTCTAGAGCTTCTCACCATATGGATTCTACACAGTCTATGTTCTCCTATTTTGAGCCTTATGCTATGCCACATATTCTAATGGGAAACAATACATAAATGGATGTAATTGGGAAAGGTTCTGTTGATATTGGGGATGAAACTTTCAATGATGTTTTTTGTGTACCTCATCTTTCAAACAATCTACTTTCTATCTATCATATCACTCATGGTGGAACTAGGAAGACTATGGAATTCACACCTGATTCAGTTATCATTCAAGACTTGGAGAGCAAAGAGATAATTGCTACTGGGATGGTTGATCATGCATCTTGGTTACACACTTTTTTAGACTTTTCACTTGATGATGGTTTTAATCCTTTGGCTGTTGATCACACTCTTAGTGTGAG
Organism: Sequoia sempervirens; assembly: GCA_007258455.2. NCBI lineage: Eukaryota > Viridiplantae > Streptophyta > Pinopsida > Cupressales > Cupressaceae > Sequoia > Sequoia sempervirens. Next base: position 9,296 of record VDFB02300601.1, on the reverse strand, counting down.
CTTTGATTTTGAGAACTTTGGTTACTTGAAATTGGGAATTCTCACATCAGATCTATTTCTTGACCCTTGAATTCTTTCTCCTCCATATATTGTTGCTTATGAGGATACTAGTGTTGCAACATCCATGGCTACTTGTGATTTAGTGCAATAGGATCTACATCATCTTCTAGATATAGCTACTTGGGATGAATACTTGGCAAACATTGTAGGTTTGTTTATAGAGTCTCGTATTTTAGACTTGGGAGACACTACTCATGATATTCATCTTCTCATTGATGAAGTTGATTCTTCTTTAGTTGTTGTGGAGGAACCTTTGGATCCTCTTGTTCATTCTCCACATGATCATTCACCACAATTTGACATGACTGTGGATACTTTTGAGCAACATTTGGGGGAGGCATCTTTGTCTTCAGAGGAGATAGTTGAGTCTTTGGATCTTGTTCTACATATATCTCCACTAGGTTCTGGATTGTCATCTTCATCAGTGTGGCCTAGAATGTTTAATTTGAAAGTTAAAATGTTTGGCATCAACATAGAGACACATGAGCAGTTTTTAGAGACTTCATATATTTTAAGCTTTCTTCCCTTATATTCCTTTCAAGAATGGGAAGATGTTCTTCATTCACCTTTGGTTTTGTTTCTTCCTAGGGGGAGGAACATTGTTCAATGATCGTGGAACATCTTCTACATCCAATTTTGAGCATCAACCATTGGTATAGTTGACTACTTGAGGAAGGCTACATAGTCTTTCTTATCCTTTCTATTTTTGATGAGGGCCACACCACCCAAACCCACAAAAAATCACAACAAATACCGACACAAAAGATGTGAGATAGAAAAATGACTTAGTTTCAATTATTTTCAAAAAATGAAATTACAAATTCAAAGCTTACATGCTACAGCCTCATTGGCTTGATTCATTACAACAAAATCAACTCTGAAAAGAAAATATACTATTCGAAGCCACAATTTGCACTATCAGGGCCACCCTCTACAACTCCCTCATATCCCTTTTTATTTTACCCAATAACCACCCTAGAATGTTCTAGAAAGGGAAAATTTCCATATTTTTTTGGTGCCAAAAGTCTCACCGTTTAATTTCTGGCCTAGGAAGTATTTTTTATGAAATTCACTTTTTAGAAGACCAACTTCATGGGGCCATAACTTTTGATTCAAGTGTCTGATTTGCTATTATTGCATCATTAGAAATCTCTCAACAAGCTCTACAACACGAGAACCCACCGTAGGTTGGTTCAACCACTTCTTGAGCTGTTTCGAGGCCTCCAAAGTTTTATATCCAAATTTGAAGTTATATTGGAGAAATTTCCCAGGAAAAAAACTTTAATTTCTTCCAAACTGTGCAGGGTATTGAGGTGATTCTTTTGTGACTAGAAATGTTTTTCAGCTCTGCTCCTTGAGGTAAATTTTCATGTCCATATGAGCCTATTTAGGCCGACTTACTAATAATAGTAAGTTCTTGTTTTTCATTATTTTTTATGCCTGACAATCTTATACCCCTTAAGTGTCATCATAGGACTCAAAAAAACTAAAGAAAAAAAAATATATTTTTTTTTGGGTGATGCAAGATTGCCCTGTACTGTTGGATGCTCCTACATTAGACACCTAGGGTAATTTGAAAAGTGACCCTGTCACTTCTCAGGAGTTAGAGGGAAACCAAGATGGTCAACCTCAACCTTAGATAACCATGATGAATCTTCAATAGGCCTTCCTCTCCATTTCACCAAGTACTCTACATATTTCCTGTTTATTGTGCTTCTACCCACACAACTATCTAGGATTTCTTCTATCTCTTCCTTCTCTGAAGTAGGTGCTAGAATTTTCAATTGTTCATTTATCATCCCCTCCTCTATATCACCTTCATGATACCCTATCAAAACAGCAATGTTGAACACAAGAGAAATTTTTATTCCACTAGGAAGCTCTACCTCATAAGCATTTCATGAATCATGCTTCTTCAGGATCTTGCATGGTCCAAACTTCTTCATCTTTAACTTGTTGTATGTACCAACTAGAAACCTTTCCTTGCACAAATGAACCATGAATTCATCTCCTACCTAGAACTCCTTATACCTCCTTTTCTGATTTTCCTGAGCTTTATATTGTGAGTTCATCTTATTGATATGTTTCTTCACCTCTTTGTGCAAATTCTTCAAGTGCTCAACAAAATCTTCAGCCTCAACACTACTCTTCTCTCCCTTATCCATATTTCTTAGTTTAGAAGTAGTTCTTGGACTACTCCCATATACAATCTGGAATGGTGATTTACTAGTGCTCCTATTGATAGAATTGTTGTAAGCGAATTTTGCCTATGGTATAATCAAATCCCATCCCTTGGGCTTATCTCCAACTAAGCATCTTAGTAGGTTGTCCAAACTCCTATTCACCACCTTTTTTTTTCCATCAGTCTGTGGATGGTGTGCATAATTGAACTTCAAATCTTTTTTTAACTTCTTCCATAGTGTCCTCTAGAAATAACCAACAAATTTGGTATCTTTGTCTGAAACTATACTCTTTGGTAGACCATGTAGTCTCACCACATCTCTAAAAAATAATTCTGCAACATGAACAACATCATTGGTCTTATGACACGGAATGAAATGCATAATCTTTAAAAATATATCCACCACCACAAATATGGAATCATGCTCTCTCTGTGTCCTTGGTAATCTAAGAACAAAATCCATGCTAATATCCTCCCATGGCCTCTTAGGTATAGGTAATGGTTGATACAATCCAATATTCTGACTTGTTCCTTTCGCCATCTGACATACTCTACAATTTTGTACAAACTTCTTCACATCTTGTTGTAACTGTGGCCAATAATAATTCTCACTAAAAAAGAGCAATGGTCTTATCTTGACAAAAATGTCCAGCCAATCCTCCACTATGCTTCTAGATTAGATTCTCTCTCATAGAACTCCTTGGAATGCACAATTGGATTCCTTTAAATAACATCCTGTCTTGGATTAAGAAATCCAACCATCTCGTCCTATCCAATGTAATAGGTTCCAAACAAGCCTTCCAAGCTTCTGCAAAGTATGGATCTTCTGGATATAAAATCTTGAGCTCATTGAACCCAATAACCTCTATATTCATCTCTATCAACATTTTTTCCCTTCTACTCAAGGCATCTGCAACTTTGTTTGACCTTCTTCTCTTGTGCTTCAAAACAAAAGTATAACTCTACAAAAACTCAACCCATTTTAAGTGTCTTTGTTGCAAATTTCCTTGACTATTGAGATACTACAAAGCCCAGTGATCAGTATATAAAATAAATTCTTTTGGCAACAAATAGTGTCTCCATTTCTTCAAAGATTTAACTATCACATAAAACTCTTGATCATAGACATAATATTTCTTCTTATCATCATTTAACTACTCACTAAAATAGGCAACGGGCTTACCTTCTTGACTCAAAACAACTCCTATGGTAGTGCCACTAGCATCACAATCTACCTGAAAGACATTATTGAAATCTAGAAGGGCCAAAACAGGTTGCTCTGTAACTTTCTTCTTCAACATATCAAAACTTTTGGCTTCTCCTTTGGTCCACTTAAACTATTTTCTATCCCCTCTCATCGCTTTAGTTAGAGGTGCACAAATACTACTGAAATTCTTAATAAACTTTTTGTAAAAACTTGCTAGACCATGAAATGATCTTACCTCTATAACACTCCTTGGGATGGGCCATTCAATGATAGCTCTCACCTTCTCTGGATCCATTTTAAGACCCTCTGCTAAGACAACAAATCCCAGATACACCAATTCCCTTTTTACAAAACTACATTTCTTCAAATTAATCAACAACTTCTCCTCCCTTAGCTTCTCAAAAAAAAATTGGATATACATCAGGTGCTCCTCCAATGTCTTACTAAAAAAAAAAATATCATCTAAATAAACAATAACAACTTTTCTTAAAAATTCTTTTAATACCTAATTCATAAGCTGCATAAATGTGCTCAGAGCATTGGTTAGCCCAAAAGTCATGACTAACCACTTGTACAATCCCTCCTTGGTTTTAAAGATTGTCTTCCCTTCATCTCCTTCTCTAATATGGATTTGGTGATATCCGCTCTTCAAATCTATCTTCGTGAAGTACTCAACTCCACTCAAACAATCCATAATGTCATCCATCCTTGGCAAGGGGAATTTGTACTTGATGGTGATCTTGTTGATGGCTCTAGAATATATACACATTTTCCATTCCCCATCCTTCTTTGGTGCTAGTACTGCAGGTAGTGCACATGGACTCAAACTCTCTCTAATCAATCCCTTTCACAACAACTCTTACACTTGTCTGTTCAACTCTCCACTCTCTACTAGAGTCATACGACGAGCTACCTTATTCGGAAAACTGGCTCCAATAATCATGTCCATCTGATGACTAATCTTTCTTACTGAAGGAAAACCTTCAGGTACGTTATCAGAAATAATAGCTTAAAACTCATTCAACAAATCTAAAACCTCTACAAATGCCTCAGTAGTATCTTCTTTATCAACTCTAGGGATCAATGCAAAACACATATGCTCATCCTTCATACCTTCTAGGAAGTTTCTTCCATCAACCAAACAAATTCTTGCATTATTGCATACCTTTTCCTTTGCCTCTTTCAAGGGATTCAACTTATGGCGAACCCCATCCTTTGTCAAAGAATAGGTGTTGGCATGTCCATCATGTATTTCTTGTTGATCAAACTACCACGGTCTGCCTAACAACATATGATAGACATCCATAGGCATAATATCACACAATACCTCATCGTGGTAATTTCCAATCTTGAACTTTACCAGATATTGTTCATTTACCAAGGCTTTATGGTCTTTCTGCAACCAAGCAATTTGATATGGGTTAAATTCCTTCTTCTCTCCAACTACAACTTACTAACCATTTCTTCTAAAATAAGGTTATCAATACTACCTCCATTAATAATAACATTGCAAACTTTACCTTCACACTTACATTTAGTGCAAAACAAATTCTTCCTTTGAGTTGGTTCATTCTCCTCATTCAACAAGGCTCTTCTGGTAACAAGAACCTCTCCTCTTTCTACATCCTCAGAATGTGAAGACTCGACATCTTCATCTACATGTTCAACTCGTGCATTACCCCCAGGTCTTCTATTTTTCCTTCCTTGATGTTGAGGACACTCATAGGCTCTATGCCCTTCTTCTCCACACTGGAAAAAAGTTCCACAAAAGCCTCCTCTTCTAGTTCCTCGTCCAGATGTTCCTCTTCCTCTTTGGTCTCCATTATTTTGATCATGAGGATGGTAGGTTTTATCTCCTTTCTGGTTTTGGCCACTATTGGAGCCTTCACCCTTCTTTTAATATTCATTTCGACCTCCATATGACCGTCCACCGGTCTTTCCTCCATAACCTCCACCTCGTTGTTTATTTTCAAACCTCTTGTTCAATTGTTCTTCAACCTTCAGAGAAAAATGGTAAGCATCCTCAATGGTGGTCATTCTTACCAGTGCCAATTCTTCTTGTATGCTTAGCTTCAACCCGTTAATATAATGAGCAACTTTATCTTTATTCGCCTCAGAATGTCCTGTCTAAATCAGGACCTTGTGAAATTCTTCTATGTATTCTTTCATCTTCCTTGTCCCTTGCCTCAAGCTCTACAACTTCTTGAGCAGCTCCAATTCGTAATCAACTAGAATAAATTGTTTCTTTAATTTTGACACCATTTTGTCCCATCTGGAAATTTTATCTTTCCCTTGTCTTCCTCTTTCTAACTGGACCTCTTTCCACCATATACTAGCATGAACTTTCAATTTTGTCTTTGTGAACCTCACTCTATGAGGATCTTCAATCTCCTCAAACTCAAAAAATTCCTCCATGTCATTGATCCAATCAATCAATTCTTTAGGATTTAGATTTCCACTAAAAGTTGAAACCTCCATTTTAGGTCTCTTCCCAATGCTTGAGATCGCTCGCAACAATCTTCTTTCTCTAGGATCCATTGGATCCTTCTCTTCCTCTTCCATTTCCTCTTTTGTTTCATCTTCACTATCATCTCTGTCTCGTTGCACATCTCTTCTTCAAACCTCTTGTTGCAAGGTTTCGAATTGCCTTCTAAGGACTCTGATTTCATCTCTAGGTGGATCTCCTCCACCTTGGCCTCTACCTCTGCCATACTGGGAAATTCTTGGAGGCATATTGAATTCAACCCACACTCACAAGTCTTGGTACAACTACCTCACGTTTGGCGCTCTATTACAGGCTCAAGAACTCCTGCTCTGATACCACTTGATGAGGGCCACATTGCCCAAACCCACAAAAAATCATAACAACAGATACCAATACAAAAGATACGAGACAAAAAAATGACTCACTTTCAATTATTTTCAGAAAATTAAATTATAGATTCAAATCTTACATGCTACAACCTCATGGGCTTCATTCATTACAACAAAATCAACTCTAAAAAGAAAATATACTATTCAGAGCAACAATCTGCACTATTAGGGCCACCCTCTACAACTCCCTCATATCCCTTTTTATTTTACCCAATAGTTGCCCTAGAATGTTCTAGAAAGGGAAAATTTCTCTTTTGTTTTGGTGCCAAAAGTGCCGCCATTTGATTTTTGGCCTAGGAAGTATTTTTTATGAAATTCACTTTTTAGAGGACCAACTTCGCGGGGCCATAACTTTTGATCTGGTTGTTTGATTTACTATTATTTCATATCGTTGGAAAGCTCTCGACAAGCTCTACAACAAATGAATCCACCATAGGTCAGTTCGGCCATGTTTTGAGCTGTTTTGGGACCTCCAAAGTTTTATATATGAAATTGAAGTTGCATTGGAGAAATTTCCTAGGATGAAAACTTTAATTTCTCCTAAACCGTGTAGGGTATTGAGGTGATCCTTTCGTAATCAAAAATATTTTTCAGCTCTACTTCTTGGGGTAAATTTTCACATCCATACAAGCCCGTTTAGGCCAACTTACTAAAAATAGTAAGTTCCTATTTTTCATTATTTTTGACGCCTGACAGTCTTATACCTCTTAAGTGCCATTATGGGACTCAAAACAACTAAAGAAAATAAAGAAAACATTTTTTTTGGGTGATGCAAGATTGCCCTACACTGCTGGATGCTCCTACATCAATTTTGGAGGGGACTTCTTCCTTGCATGGTATTTTATCTTGTGCTGGGAAACTTGTTTTCTTTTCTCTCTTTTGGGGAGGATTTTTGTCCCACTGGGTTTTCTCCTTTTCTCTGGTTGTGAGAGATTGTATTTGTACATGGGTACCTAAAATGGCCTAGTAGTCGAGACCCATATTTGCATCTTTGTGTCTTTTCACCCACCTAAGCTATGCTTAAGGGGGGTGTTAGTGTAGGTTTTTTATTTTCCTTATGTTAGGGAATATTTATTTTTCCTACACACATTATTAAGCTTGCTTAGGTTATATTAGAATGGTTAGGATGAGGAAATGTGGCATAATCCATCAATCACATGTGCCACTCACACCCACCTTTGGGTAGTTGAGACACATACCCTCTTTTGGATTCTTCATTTCTTGTCTTTACCTGAGTAGGCATAACCATGTAATCTGGCATTTACCAAGTAGGTAAAACTCCCACCTATTATAGGCACTTGGGAGTTATTATTCCTCTTGGAATTATCTACCATTTTTTTTCTATATAAACAACACTCACCCCTCCCCTTGGCTAGTAAGATGGAATGCTAGTTCAGTGCTAAGGGAGTACACAACCCCCTAAGTATCTTCTAAATTACTACACTTCCTTAATGGAACTGCACCAAGATCACCATTATTTAGGGATATATAAATAAAGGCTTTATTCATGCTTCAAAGTTTCTCCTAAAGACTTGGGGAGTCAAGAAAATTCATATTGGATTCATTCAAGTATATAGTGAGTATATTTAATCTTGAGATTTAATTTGAGAGTTACTTTAGTGTTTTCAATAAATGTCTTTCCTTTAGTGATTTATTTAAGTTATATACTTAAGCATTTTTTTTTTTAGTAACTTGATTTTATTAAGTGTTACATGAGGGTTGGTATATTCAACTTTTGAAATAAAACCCTAACCCCACCCCAAAAGACTTGAGCACCGGTAACATTCTTCATTAACTAGATTGTCTACATACACACTTCCAAACAAGATCAAGGTGTAATATAAATGTAGTTCTATTATTATTTTATGTTTGATGTGAATTGTTGAATGTAAGTACACAACCCTTTCTAGAGCCCCTTTTTCCCAAATAGTTATTCTAAATGGAATAATTAATTAAGTACTTTAATCTCATTGACTAGTACTTGTTTACTATAAAATTTTAATTCTAGTCCTAATAATGTACTTAGTCATTTCAACTAAGATTTAATATTAATGCATTCCCCTTAAGTAAAATCCATTAAAAATATCCATGAGAAAATATCAAATTCAATTTAATAATTTATTTATCTTTATTATGCTCAAGACTAATGTTAATTATTCGAAAGAATATTTCTCATTCCCCATATTTAAATATAGAAGATTCCTTATTACTCCATGACTTATAGGATGATGCCATCGATGTCATTGTTATATTTATGTTAAGCAATAGATGCAATAGTTTAAAATGCTATGACATTTGTGAAATAAATGCATTGTAAATACCAAAAACTATGAATGATTTGATTCAATCTTGCTTAATATTTATTAATTATGAATTAAATAAAGATTCAAATTAAAAAATAATAAATTAAACTTGAAACTAACACTAATTACTTAGATTAAAATTTAAAACTAATGTTTTTGATGAGGAAAATTAGGTTTTGCTGGGACTTGAAACCTTTACAAAAAGGTTTTGAAGGGACCTAAAACCCTTTACAAGGAAAAGATGATGCTAGAAAAATAATCAACATACCAATCTGTAACCCAACAACAACAACCAAACATAGATATTAAAATCAATCCGCACTACAATAAACAGGTTTTGAAGGGACCTTAAACCCTTAACAACCAGGTTTTGATAGAACCTTGAACCCAAAGAGATTAACAAACAACTACCTGAAACAATTAGGCAACAAAGCATCCAAGCTATAGCAAACCATCTATTCAATAATAGGATCGTTGAACCATCAAAAAGAGAGAAAACCTGAATCAGCCAGGTATCAACAAACCAACCACTTAGAGTAGTCAAATTAGAGCCCAAGAAAATAGAAAACAAAAAGGTGTAAAACACCCACCAAACCTTGATTCTCAAAAGAACCAGAAAAACCAAACACCCCACCTCGATAGAGGTTTTGGGAAGCACTATCAAACACTT